>JANWGL010000810.1:0-11524 GCA_025200755.1 Ceratobasidium sp. C01
GGACGCTCTAGACCGTCTACCGTAAGCGCCCGGGAAGTGGGACACCCCCTAGAAGTGGGACACTCACTTCCCATCGGAACTCTTTCGAAAAAAATGCTGCAAATAAAACTATGCGTCATTGATGTCAGCTAGATACTGCCTCCACTGAAAAATTAAGCATACATAACACAAAAAAGTCTAGTAGAAAAACAACCCAGGGTACCTCCATCACCAAGTATATCGTCAACCCACACTTATAGATTGATCATCCCTTGTACTTGAGTGCTAGGTACAGATCACAAGAACCATAAAAGCACATTTCTGTCTGAAAATAGCTTCATGTATGCTATATTTATCTGATTTTGGTTGGGTTAAATTGTCCCCAGACATATAGAACACGGTCAAATCCACTATTTTAGGACTCTATCATCATATAAACTCATTATGTAGCCTATAACATCTATTAAAAGTTAGCCAGAACTTATTGGAACATGTGAAAGCAAGTTCAATCATCCTGGTCCTCTGAGATAAATGCACAATTTAGTCCAACTAAATGCACAGAGAACAGTGCTGAAACGAGCCTGATAGATGATTCACCATACAGTGAAAGCATAAGAGTCAAAAAAAGGTGGTTGAGAGTAGTGGACGAACGGCTGGAGGGGGCTGTCCCACTTCCCGGGGTCCAGGTTCCAAAATGCAATTATATACTTTTGGCATATCTTTTGCTCTGGACCTTGATTACTGCTAAGAATTTGCATGGTGGTAGTGGCATGCCCAATGTATATATTCATGGATCTAATTAGTAGGAAAAACCATTCTTGAGTCTATGACATGGCGCACAATCCAAATCCGTCCCACTTCCCGGGGTCTTACGGTACTAGACGGGATAATGGTCGGATATAATGTTATGTTCTCCGCTAGGAACGCATACAGCTCACTTCCCATTGGCCAGCGCTCTTCGCATGGGTAGCTAGTAGCCTTCTCTATGCATATCGCTCGCCGGATATTTTATGCTGGCTAGTCTGAAAGAGCGGCTTCAACGAGCTGAGGCTTCGGATGTGTCTTCAAACGTGACGGAAAGTCTGGTCTGTCGGCGCGAGACGAGTAGCAACGAACGGAAGGCCCATGCTGTTGAATCTGCGCTATTTAATCTCTATCTCGATGTAGGCTTAGGAATATCTTCTCTCGCCTATACCTTCTTTTATTATTACCTAGAGACTTTTTATATAAAAACTCCTACTATTGATTTCCCCTATCGGCCTCCTTACGAAACCTCGTCGGATGGACGATTTGCTAGAGTAGTCTCGGTACGTTTCTGAAACTAGTGTCCACTCATAGGTTAGACATCCACTCGCGCTTCACGTATGAGTTTGCTAGAATAGCTTAGACTAAAACTGTAAACGAGTTTTAATGCTGTATGTATCAAGTTTTATACCCGATCCTTTCTAAGGCTCCGCCGGATTCGGTTTAACCGGACCAACCGGTGGCTCGGTTTTCGGTTCTCGAATGCGGATAACCGAACCGGAACCATCGGTTCCATCCGAGAACTATCCGGAAGTTTCGATCGGTGGGTTAGTAAGCCGGAGTGTGGCTATTGGCAATTTGCCGCCACGCACGCATACAGCAACGTATCCTAGTCCCAACGCCTCTTCCCATTCTTCTTATCTTAACTTGCTGCCTGGTGTATGATTATGCTTCAGAATGTTCTCCCAAGCGTCGTTGTGCCGATGCTTCAGGCTCAAGCAGTACGAGTTTACCATCTGACAAGTAGTTTGTTATCTAAGCCCCGCGTCGATAACTATTGTCAAACTTTGTGTGACGGACTATGACATCGAGCGCGGTAGATAACAGCCATATCTGAGTTTTCACTACACTTTTGTATTATTTCATTGGCACTCGTGATATGGTAGGGAGAGAACCAGGGCAGCTTCGGTGATGTGGGTGAGAATCGAAAAGCTCTTACTTTAGAAAGTTTTCTCCCGGGACAATCCTGTTAGATCACATACTGTTATAAATCTATAGCATTTGTGGCAAACTTTCAATGCCACCTCAGCTACCACCAAGACGTTCATCACTCGATGATGCCAATGACTTTACGCACCGATCCCAACAACTAGCAGGCTGACAACTTTACATCCTGGGCAAGCGCTATTTTGTATATTATATATTACTACCAAACTCTGCTTTCTGACAGGGGATTTAGTAGCTGTGGGACGAGCATTTGGTACTGGGCGTTGCGTCATCTCCATGCGTTGTGCTTCCTCATCGGCAGTGACTGTATGCACGCTCACGGCTCAACGGCCGAGATTTTTACTGGAAAGCGGTCACCGCTCTTTAGTATATGCGCATCTGTAACTATACTACTGATTGATACGATATCATATTGATTCCCACTCGGTCCACCTAGCACACATTGGTCTTAAGCAATATCCGAATAACCTGCGGTTATCTGAGGCGAATGCCGTTCGGTTCGGTTGCTGACGTAAGATCCGTCGGTTTCTCAACCGAACCGATCCAAACCGCATCCGCCGGAGCCCTAATCCTTTCCGGTTGTCTGAGGTCATTCGTACGCCGAGCGTTTGAGATATGAGTGTGAGCGGTCTGAAAAATACCTCCGCTTGAGTCGCAGGCCGCTCTTTAGAAGTTGTTAGCTAGAATACTTCAACACTAGAGATATTCGGGGAACGACTTCAAGAGCTCCTGAGGGCGTAGATACATAGCAGGAGTAGAATAAGGTTTCTGATGCCACGAGAACTGAGATGAGCATCGTGCTCAAAGGACAGGTGATCATATGATTGCGACGAATTTTGGATGAAAGAGTTGGCACTTGCCCTGGTTGAAAATAGCGACAAACCTTCAAGGGCGCTCAAAAGATAAAGTAGACATGTGGCTATGCTTGAGGAGCGCCCATCGCTTATCTGGATTTGATCAAGATCCTGCTGGCAGCCTCGTTGCACTTGTCACTCGAACTCTGGATAACCGATAAATATATGTGCCCCTCCTAGCCCTCTTCTTCACCCTCTCCCTCTGCAAATGCCTTTCCGCGCCAAGATAAAACAAAGCGTCCGTGACGTGAAAGAGTTCCTTCATATCCCTTCTCGCGGCTCTACACCTGCGCGGTCGCCTACCCCCTCAATAAATAGCCATGCACAACGCAACAGCCCTGGACCCTCCTCCGCAAATACAGTGTCACCGTCACCCGGCCCGAACAATCTCCCCACGTCTCATACCGGGCGTAGCGCTAAAACGACGGCTTGGGCTGGGCTCAAGACCACGATTGGACTGTTGAATGAGAGTGCCGACGCATTCGGACCACTCAAGTCTGCGGTGGGAGGAATCTATCGGTGCATAGAGATATTTGAGGTCTGTACGCCAACTGAATACGCCTGCTGCCCATGTGTCTGATATTTTGCCTCGATCCAGCGAGCTGCTCAAAGTCGCGATGACTATGAAGCATTAGCGACTGATCTAGACTCCATTTGCAAGGATCTTACTGGGTACCTCAGTGGATCCAGGCCCCCCACAATGACGTCTAGTATTGATAGCTTGGCCAAGTAAGTGGGATCGGAGAGATAGAATATCATCCTGACCGTTTCGTCAAAGAGGTATCGACCGAGAGATCATGTTTGTTTGGGAGAAGCAACAGAGAACTAGAGTAGGGCAGATTGCGGAAGCGATGGACGATTCAGAGGAGGTAGTGCGGTGTTATTCTAGGATCCAACGACTTCTGGAGCGCCTCATGGTAAGTACCACATTCCTAGACATTGATCTGAGACTGAGGACTGTTTAGCGTAATGCGAATATGGAGTCTTGGAAAATCGTCGATGAGCAAGCAACGGTATGTAACGAACGATTCGGGACGTAGTTACTGACAAAACTGAGGGTCTGGATAGACCAACCGATTGAAGAGCCTTCCCTACTCCCCGGCGGCCAAGTACCATTCAGCGGAGTCTGCCAACCTACGCGGAGATGGATGTACGGAGAATACGCGTGTCGATGTGTTGGAAGAACTGCGCAACTGGGCCGACAACGATCAAAGGGAGAAGATATACTGGCTGAACGGCATGGCTGGCACGGGCAAGACTACGATCGCAGACAGCCTCTGTGCTCAACTGGCGAATACTGGCTCGCTGGCAGCGAGTTTCTTTTGCTCGCGACAACTGAAGGATTGTGACGACGTCAACCGAATCTTTCCCTCGATCTCATATCAATTAGCGCTATTCTCTCTCCCATTCCGACATGCTTTATCCCGCGTACTCGAACAACAGCCGGAAGCGCATAATCAGCTACTCCCAGAGCAGTTTGAGCAGTTGATTGCTGCGCCTCTACGCCAAGTCGAGAAGACCATGTCCAACAGTCTAGTGGTCGTTATCGATGCTCTGGACGAATGCCTCGATCAAAACGGCGTAGACCGAGTCTTGGATGCTTTGCTCTCGCACGCCTCGAACCTGCCAATCAAGTTCTTCCTGACTAGTCGTCCAGAGTCGGAGATTCGCGATCGCATGCATAAGCCAGGTGTCGAACAGTCTCGGTCCGTGCTTCGCCTTCACGATCTCGAGCGTTCGATTGTGCGCGAAGATATCAAGACGTATCTGACGGTCAAACTCGAGCGCGCAAACCTATCTCCCGTCGAGCTCGAACACCTCGTCGACCAGTCTGGTGTCCTGTTCATTTACGCTGCGACTCTCGTGCGCTACATTGGGTTCGACAACTTCTCGGATGGTCACGAACGACTGAAGCTAATACTGAACACGTCAACCTCGTCATCGAACGAACAAAGCGAGGCTATTGACAGACTGTACGACGCTATATTGCGCGCCGCGTTCACCAAGGACGGTCTGGGGAAGCGTGGCAAAGAAACCATGAAACAGGTACTGGATACAGTTGTTTGTGCACAGGAGCCGCTCACGGTCGATGTCATTGCTGGGCTATTGGGACTGGGCAGCGCAAGCTCGGCACGCGCGGCATTGCGACCGCTATATTCGTTGCTACATATATCAGAGACGGACGGGCTGGTCACTAGGTTTCACCAGTCGTTCCCAGACTACTTGTTCCATCGAGAGCGTTCAGGCGACTTCTTCTGCGACGAACACCAGCACAACGGGCTGCTGGCCGAGCGATGTTTCAGCCTCATCAGCATTGTAGACCCGCCGTTCAATATCTGCGGTCTCGAGTCATCGTTCTTGTTTGACGAGGAGATACCTGATCTGGACGAGAAGATCAAGCAGACGATATCCCCGGAGCTGTTTTATGCTTGCCGATACCTGTGGGCTCATTTAGAACTGGCGGAACACTCGAACGATCTCGTGGATGTACTTGGGGAATTTCTGTCAACGCGGTTGTTGCTCTGGATGGAGGTTCTGAACCTGAAGCAGTGTATGGAAATTGGCGGTGGAGGCTTGTACCGAATACAGGCATGGTCCCAGGTAGGTTTTCGATATGTGAGTCCTTTGCCGAGTTGCTGATAAACGACCAGAGGACTAGTTGCCCAATCGAGATTCAACAACTTACCCAGGATGCTTGGAGATTCGTGATTGCGTTCTCGTCAAGCCCCGTCTCGCGCAGCACTCCTCATATCTACATCTCTGCGTTACCGTTTTGGCCGGAGCACAGGCCAGTCTCGAAACACTACTCACCGAGATTGCTAGGTATTCCGAAAGTAACTAGGACGGCAATGAGGAGGCGAGAGTCCGCGCCGCTTGCTATCCTCTCAACTCCTAGCCCTGTGCTCTCTATTGCATGTTCATCTGACGGCACGCGCATTGTCTCTGGACATTTTGACAACACGATACGGATATGGGATGCGCACACCGGCAAGATGATTGGCGAGCCGCTCGAAGGTCATACAGGGCCAGTCTGGTCGGTGGCGTACTCGTTTGACGGTGCACGCATTGTGTCTGGGTCTGATGACAAGACAGTTCGGATATGGGATGCGCGCACCAGCAAGATGATCGGGGAGCCGCTCGAGGGTCATACAGGCGCGGTCATCTCGGTAGTCTACTCATCCGACTGCACTCGCATTGCCTCTGGGTCCTGGGACAAGACGATACAAATATGGGACGCTCACACTGGCAGGCTGATCGGCGAGCCGCCTGAGGGTCATACAGACGGGGTCCTTTCGGTGGCATACTCGTTTGATTGCACACGCATCATATCCGGGTCTGCGGACAAGACGGTACGGATATGGGATGCCCACACTGGCAGGGCAATTGGCAAGCCGCTCGAGGGTCATACGGGTACGGTCCGATCGGTGACGTTCACGTTTGACGGTCACGCATTATATCTGGATCTGACGACAAAACGATACGGATATGGGACGCTCGCACCGGCGAGATGATTGGCGAGCCACTCGAGGGTCATACAAGGGAGGTTATGTCGGTGGCGTGCTCGTCGGACAACACACGCATCATCTCCGGCTCTTATGACCGGTCAATACGGATCTGGGATGCTCACGCCGGCAAGATGATTGGTGAACCGTTCAAGGGTCATACAAATTGGGTCTGGTCAATGGCGTACTCGTCTGACGGTGCACGCATTATCTCGGGGTCTTGGGACATGACGGTGCGGATATGGGATGCGCATTCCAGCGAGATGGCTGGCGAGTCAATCGAGGGTCATACAGCGGGGGTCAAATCCGTGGCATACTCGTCTGATGGTGCACACATTCCCTCTGGGTCTGGTGACAACACGGTACGGGTATGGGATGCGCACACTGGCAAGATGGTTGGCAAGCCACTCGAGGGTCATACAGGGCTGATCTGGTCAGTGGCGTACTCGCCAGACAATATGTATATTGTTTCTGGGTCTTATGACCACGCGATACGGATCTGGGACGCGCAAAGTGCCAAGATGATCGGCGAGGCGGCCACTTCCATGCGCGTTTCCTCCGATTCACCCGCCAAGACAACGCACGTGACGGACCCCGAACACTCGAATACCGATCCGTACGAGACCTGGGCGGTGAACGAGGATGGATACCTGCTTGCCGAAAATTCCAGACTGCTTATGTGGGCTCCCCCTGATGTACACGAAGGATTAATCCGTCTTCAGAATACCGCTGTCATCTCCTCGCACGGCTCAGTCAAAGTTGATTTTACCGATGCCCGGATTGGCGAGTCTTGGGTGGAGTGTTATCAGCTTGTATCGAATTATGCTACCGTAACTCCTCATCTGTAACATACCTGGCTTGCTATGTGTCTTTTCAATGCCTTGAGCAGCGCTATTCGGTATCCTGCAGCAATGAATATAATGATCTTTCTCTATCCGCACACCTGAGAAAACTGTGCGCGATCGTAGAGGTAAATTGAACTATATTCACGAGGTGGGTCACAACTAACAGCCGGATAATGAACGACCCTTCCCGTGTTCCCTGCGCTGAGCCCTGCCCAAGAACAGCGCGGATAATTTGCGCACACATCCAATCAAAACTTGTGCGTACTTGAACCGCTCAATCTCATACCCTAAAACTAGAAAATCCATAAACGTCGGCACTTGCTCTGAAGAGGAACGAACTGACCGCTTCATCGATCTCTCGGGAACCCCGCCCTCGAAGAACTTGAGTCCAATTCTAGATCAAGTTGTGCGTACCCTTGGCATTCGTCCTTGAACGAATGCGTATAGTCCCTGAATCAAACCGGTAAGCCAACGGTCACATTGGCGAGTGGGGGGAGGAATGCGGACAAGTACCACGGGTGATAAATAGCTGCTTCTGCACCGATAACTTGGACTCAACACGTTATCCAACGAAGAAGCTCGTCCGCTAATGATGAGAACGGGGAAGCTCCAGACGAAACCACTTGAATGACGTTAGGCAATCTATCAAACGCAGTGCGCCACGTTTAGCCCTCGTAAAAGACGATCACACTGCTCTAGAAAAAGATGTCGCGTTAGGGCCCATTGAGATCAAGACGAGAAAAAACTATACCTCGCAGTCCGAATGAACCATAGTGTGCCTCTAAATACGAGGGCGTGCCCCCACCTGGCCGTGCAAGAACTAAGGCTTCCACCTCCCTCACACTCCCTGTATGCGTAGTCGCCGGACTGAATTTTACGGCGCTGGTCCCTTCACATTGATTAATATGGGGACAGTAGTAAGCGTGGTAACCTGCTTGACTTAAATTGAGCGCGGGCACTGTGAGAACTCACCATTCTTTGCGTGTATCTCAAACAATTATGGGCATGTATCGTTGGGGACTAGACAAGAGCCAAGACGGGCACAGTAAGTATTGTGGAAGGTGTCGTCAATAGCAACCTGCTGGAGTGCGACCGTGAATGGGCAATGTGAGTTGGGAGCTGTTACGTCTGGGAGAGGATAGTGAGCGACGTTAGGGCTGTTTGGGGCAGAGTCGCAGAGCGGGACAATATTTTTTTGGTTGTTTCCCATGAAGGAATGTTCGGTGAGGCTACATCTTTGTGCGTTAGGAGTTGTGTTACGGTGGTGGTCAAGAACCAAGGGGTGTAGGTCGATCGAATCTACTCTGAGATGAATCAGTGATCGACCCCCCCCCCCCGATGTCACTCTAGGAACGTACGCGACTTTGATCGAGGGAGTCGAAGTGATCGGGACCCGAAAAAATGGAACTATGACGACGCACCTACGGAACCTCAAGCGTACGCGGTCAAATGCCGTTGGTTAGACCTGCGGCAACTTTCGAAGGACGTTCGTCGACAATGTGCACGTTTACTCTGAATCGTTTGCATGTTTCAGACAAGCAGGTTCTTCGCTCGCGTTAAATGTCACTCACCAGCTCCGATGATTAGTGCATCCATTCCAGGCTCAGCGGGCAGCTAAGTTGTATTCACCGGGGGTTCAATTGCGTGTAACAGTGATTTAACGCCCAGAAGACTTGATTTGTCGGGTGCGAGACGAGCAAGTGAAATCCAATCCCGTATCAAACGCATGGCGGAATGTTGGCTCGGCGCTGAAGTTCAGAGGAAAATATAAGTGAATTGACGGAGAGAAGCGGTGTGACTGAAACAGGGCTCACTCTCGGTGACTGCAGGCCCGAACCAAGCCAGACGGCTTCACGCTATTTCCGAGAAGAGGTGTTTTAGAGCAGAATCCGATGACTTCTCCACGGGGGTTCTCGAACTTGACCTCGCCTCAGAATAGGCTTGATGAAACGGGCAGCGCTTTTCGACGTTGCACCACCTAAAACAAAATCATTTAGTAAATCTCTATGCCCGTGTACCAAGAGACGTACCAGATACATCCGTCTGTTCAGGGAAGTGGAATGAGCGTAGACGTCCTGGTGCTGGCGCTGCTCGACTTGAAAAAATAATTGAACAAGCTCGAAGTAGTAACGGCGTCGGTTATCCACGGAGGTGCTCGTAGTGACCATTTTGGAGGTGTTTGCTAGTTCCGTTTCGATCCCGGAGGTAAGACTTGATAGCTAAAGAGGATAGGCGAACGAGACGGCTCCTTCACGTCGAATCAATCCGGTGCTAGGATAAAAGTCTGCAACAAAACAAGCGCGAATGTCAGTTATCGGAGAGTAGAGAGAAGAGAATTACATACGGTACCTCGAGCTACCAATAGGCTGTGATCAAAGTCAATGTGACTGGGAGAGTGAGTAAGTATCACCGTAGCCCTCTCCACCAACCAAAGAGCGGAAAAAGAGTTTTGGAAGATTTAAGTAGAGCGAGCTATACATATCTGCCGTGCCTCTAGCTCCTGAGAATTCTAATAGGGTCAGTGGCAATCCTCCGTCACCTTGAATTGCTTGACTGCCGGTCGCCCCAGAATCGAGGCCGTTCCAATGAGACTTACCGCCAGGTACTTCGTATTGAGTAACCAAGAGGCCACAGTCATGAAGATCTAGGGAAGTACTACGAAAATCTCAAGCCAATGGCCAGATCAAGTTATGTGTATCATATCACGCCCGGTTTCACCCTTGCGTCCCTAAAAAATGCGTGTTGACTTTTAATGAAAAGTTATAGATCAAATGTACGGTTTGCGAGTGGGGTTCGAGGAACGTACAGGCATCACCAACGACAGAGACTTGCTCTCGCGTCGAGTACCTAAAACCAACGGGTCATCTGGTAATACAGGTCGTCCACCAGTAAAGATATTTGGGGAACTCGATGCGGAATGGTTTCAACAACCAGTAGGAAACCTATTGAACGCGGTGTGGCCAAGTTTAGCACGCCTCCTGCGGGATAGCCACGTAACTCTACATCAAGATGACGGGTTAGTACCGACCAAAATCAAGACCACGGAGTCACATATCATAAGACTAGAATGAATCGCACTACGCTTCCGGCCAAGCGAGAAATCACTGTTAGGAACCGTGCCGTAAAGTCTTACCTGCGGGTTCTCCCTCCATCTTCCACCTCATCTACGCTCACGTCCACGAATAAACCTCATCACGTTCAACAATATACTCCGCCCTTACGATCTCTTCCTTCTCCGCACACCCAACAGATTGCGCTAGTCTCGTAGCTCCTAACCTGCCGAGCCTCCTCAGAAACAAAAATGTGAGGCATAAATCCCGCGACACCAATTCCCCCGTATCCGTCGATAGCGAAGTGCGGGTAGGCATAGTGGGCTGCTCGACCTCGAACGAACGTGGGAGTTAGGAAAACTGACGTTCTTGGTGCGTTCCTTGAATGTGCTTAGACAGGCGCCGTTCAGTCCTGGACTAGAGTCGGGAACGCGATTGTATCGCGGAGGGTATCATCTATCGCGCCATGATGCAGTGTGATCTCGAACAAGTAAAATGCGGAGGGGCCGTTACGTCTGGGAGGCGGTCGGAGAGGGTGATCCCAGCACCGTCCGAAGCGAGGTCGGAGAAGGTAGCCATTTGTATCGCTATTTGCATCCTTTAAGGAGACGTTCGGCGAGGGTGTGATTCTCTCTGTGGGGATCGCGTGAGTGGTGGAGGTTGATCGAATATTGATCGACGGCAACACGTGGTGAACCCTTAGCTGTCAACTCAAAACGTGGGCGACTTTGATCGAGCACGTCATGACGCGGAGGGATACCAAAAATAGTATCCATAATGACGAGTCGAGCCAGTTAAAACTCAGCCGTCGATCAATTTCACGTCCTCGTAACCATGATCAGCAGCTCACGGTTTTCTTGGCGCCAAGCTTCCCTCGACTCCAAAATCAGACAAACGCGCGACAGGGTGAACGAATCCCGGGTGTTCTCCGGGTGCGACCTGTGGGCCGCGCTCCGGACACCCACTTATAAACTATATATATACCAGTGATAAGTAGGCTCCGAATGACGTTTGCGATACCCCATGTATCGGTGCTTAGGCACGCCAGACCGGCCCCGTCGTGCGCGCGTCGGTGTGAGGCGTCGGAGCACAAGCGGGATAATTGGGAACCGAGAAAAACATTAGAGAGTTTGCGAGCCAATTGCTATTTGCTTTGTCAGGTTGCGAAACACGTGACTAGTTCTACTTGAGTTCTACTTTCGGCGACTCGTTAAACGGGATTTTGCCCATATAGATCATTGTCAATGGATATCCATATTGAACAAACACCACATCAGATGTTTGGTACAAGAAAAAATAGCAAATCCGCCCTGCCCAATCTT
>JANWGL010000811.1:0-22575 GCA_025200755.1 Ceratobasidium sp. C01
ATCCTTACCGCGGTTTTTATGAATTCCAAGTTAATTTTGGGTGTGAATTCGCCCATGTGGTGTGCTTAGATACCACAATTGGCGAATGTAACTTGAATAAATAGTGCATATACCCCCCGGAATCCGGATAATGGGAACTGCTTTTTGGGTACTGCAACATGTTCTGGTTGAGTGTAAGTAAAACACAACGACTTTATTAGAGCTTAAAACAGTGTTGAGGCGGTTTTATCTAGCTCCTGTGTCTCTAAAAGCTTAAGTATATGAGTTATGACGGGTGGAGCCCGCCTGTTTGCCATCATTTAGGGACTAAGATGTACTCAACTAAGATGTAAATAACGTACGAAGTATAATAACACGAGTGCTCGCGAAGTCATAAGTTAAATACGAAGTTATAGTTGATGATGGAGTAACCTAGTTTCCCCTTGTTTTGGACTTATCTATGTCTTATTTACCTTAAATCTCACAGAAAAATACATATCAGAGATCTGAATAACATTTAGTAGCAACCAGAGCATTTTGTTTCAAGAAAATCCAACAAAAACGAGTGTCCCACTTCTAGGGGGTGTCCCGCTTCCCGGGGTCTTACGGTATACCTCGTGGTTTCAATGAACCATAGTGCACGTCTAAATCGAGGGCGCGCTCCCACCTGGCCACGCAAGACCTGAAGCTTCCACCTTGTTCACACTCCCTGTATGCATAGTCGCTGGACTTGAATTGTACGGCGCTGGTCTCTTCACATTGATTAATATGGGGACAGTAGTAAGCGTGGTAACCTGCTTGACTTAAATTGAGCGCGGGGACTGTGAGAACTCACCATTCTTGGCGTGTTTCTCAAACAATTATGGGCATGTACCGTTGGGGATGAGACAAGAGCTAGGACGGGCACAGTATTGCGGAAGGTGTCGTCAATAGCAACCTGCTGGAGTGCGACCTTGAATGAGCAATGTTAGTTAGGAGCTGTTACGTCCGGGAGAAGATAGCGAGCGACGTTAGGGCTGTTTGGGCCAGAGTCGTAGAGCGGGACCATATGTTTTTGGATGTCTCCCTTGAAGAAACGTTCAGTGAGGCTACACCTCTGTGAGTTAGGAGTCGTATTAAGGTGGTGGTCAGGAACCAAGGGATGGAGCTCGATCGAATCTAGTCTGAGATACATCAGTGATCGACTCCCCGATGTCACTTCGGGAACGTGCGCGACTTTGATCGAGGGAGTCAAAGTGATCGGGACCCGAAAAAATGGAACTATGACGACGTACCTACGCAACCGCAAGAGTACGCGGTTGAATCCCGTCCGGCGGCAATTTTCGAAGGAAGTTTGTCGTCAATGCACAGGTTTAATCTGGAACATGTACACATATCAGACGAGCAGGTTCTACACCTGCGATAAACGTTACTCACCAGCTCCGGTGATTAGTACGTCCATTCCAGGCTCACCGGACAGGCGGGACGTATTCACCAGGTGTTCAGTTGCGTGTAACAGTGGTTTAACGCCCAGAACGTTTGACTTGGCTGGTTCGAGCGAACAGGTGAAACCCAGTCTCGCGTCAAACGCACGGCGTAACGTTGATTCAGCGCTGAAAGTGAGAGGAAGATATAAGTGAATTGACGGAGATAAGCGGTGAGACTCAAACAAGGCTCACTCTTGGTGATTACAGGCTTGAAACAAGCCACAAAATCTTACGCTACTTTCGGGAAGAGCCGTTTTGGAGCAGAACCCGACAACTCCAAAGGATTCTCGACCTCGACCTCGCGCGAAAATAGACTCGACGAAACAACCGGCGTTCTTTGACTTTGCGCTGCCTAAAACGGAAACCTTTCTAGATCGCCATGTAAGTAGGCCAAGAGACGCACCAGATACATTAGTCCGTTCAGGGAGAGGAATGAGTGTAGACATGCAGGTGCTGGTGCTGGTGGACTTGAAAAGGGATTGAGCAAGCTCGAAGTAATAACGACGTCGGTTACCCACGGAAGCGTTCGCAGTGACCATTTTAGACGCGTGGACTAGTTTTGTTCCAGACTCCGAGATAACATTTGATAGCCAAAGGGGACGCACGAAGGAGACGGCCTCCTCACGTCGAGTCAATCCTGTGCTAGGATAAAAGTCCACAACAAAAGAAGCACGAGCATAAGTTGTTGAGGAAACGTTAGAGCGAAGAGGATTACATACTGTACCTCAAGCTCCCAGTGGGCTGCGATCGAAGTCAACATGACTGGGAGAGCAAGAATCGCTGTGGCCCTCTCCACCGATCAAAGAGTGGAGAGGAGCTTTGGAATACTCATAGGGTGCGAGCTGTACATCTCTGCTGTGCCTCTACTCCAGAGCGTTTTGATAGGGCAAGTGGCGATCCTCCGTCACCTAGGATTGCTTGACTGTGTATCATCGCAGAATCCAGGTCGTTCCAATAAGACTCGCCGCCAGGTATTTCGTATTGAGTAACCAAGAGGCACTGGTCATGAGGATCTCTGGGGAAGCACCATGAAAAGCTCGAGTCAATGGCCACATGAAGTTGTGTGTGTTTCCTCACGCTTGTATTCACCCCTGCGCGCCTCGAACAAATGTGTATAGACTTTTAATAAGAGGCTATAAGTCAAAGGTACGGTTTCTAAGTGGGGTTCGAGGAACGTACAAGCATCATCAACGACGAAGACTCGCCCTCGTGGCGAGTACCTGGACCTAACAGGTCACCGGGTAATACAGACTGTCCACTGGTGAAAGGATATGGGGAACTCGATGCGGAATGGCTTCAACGATCAATAGGAAACCTATCGAACGTAGCGGGGCCAAGTTCAGTGTGCCCCCTGCGAGATAGCCACGCAACTCTAGATCAAGATGCTAGGTTACTACCCGTCAAAATCACGACTACGTAGTCACATACCATATGGTCGGAATGAATCGCACGACACTTCTGGCCAAGCGGGAAATCACTGCTAGGAATCGTGTTGACCATGCCTAGTTTAAACGGAGTCTAAAACAAAACATCAATACGTGAACATGATAACAGAACATGTCAAGTCTTACCTACGCGTTCTCCTTCCGTCTCCCACCTCATCTATGATTACGTCTACAAATAAGCCTCAACGCGTCTAACAACATACTCCACCCTTACGATATCTTTGTTCTCCACACGCCGGGCAGGTTGCGCTAGTCTCGTAGCTCCTAATGTGCCAAACATCCTCAGAAACAAGAGTTTGAGGCATAAATCCCGTGATAGCAATTCTCTCACATCGATTGATAGGGAAGTGCGGGTAGATATGTTAGGCTGCTAGACCCCGGAAGAACATAGGAGCTAGGAAAACTGCCATTCTCGGTGCGTTCCTCGAACACGCGTAGACAGACGCCGTTCAGTCCTAGACTAATGCTGGGGGGGTGGTTGTGTCGCGGAAGACATCTTCTGTCGCGAGGGTGCAATGTAATCTCAAACAGGTAGAGTGCATACGTCTGGGAGATGATCGGAGAGGTGATCCCAGTGGCATCCGAGGTGGGGTCGGAGGAGCCAACCATGCGCATTCTTCGAAGAGACGTTTGACGAAGGTGCAATTCTGTGTTCGGGATCGCATGGGTGGAGGTTGATCAAATACCAATCGTCGACACGTGGTGAACCCTTGGCGGTCGACTCAAAACGTGGGCAACTTTGATCGAGCTCGTTATGACGCAGAGGAATACTAAAAATAGGATCCACAACGATGAGTCGAGTTTGCGAAACCTCAGTCGTCGATCAATTCCACGCCATCGTAAGCATGATCGGCAACTCACGGTTCTCTTGGCGCCGAGCTCCCCTCGGCTCGAATATCAGACACCGGCAGGGTGAACGAATCTTGGGTGTTCCCCCAGGTGCAACCGGCGTGGGTGTGTCAGACACTCACATGGAAGTCGTGCCGGTGATGAGAAGGTATCGAATGACGCTTGTGGTTACCCAGGTATCCGGCACTTAGGCAAGCCAAACTGGCCCCGTCGTGCGCGCGTTGATGGGAGGCGATGGAGCACAAGCGGGATAACTGGTAATCGCGGAAAACATGTTTATTATTGTATACCATCACTGGGCTGCTTCCTAACTCGTTTACAGTAATTTGCCTATTCCAAACACTCTATTGCCCTGAACGCAACCAAGATATCCATAAACCAGATATCCAACTCGCATACACCCCCTAACAGAACAGCAAACTCTGCCTATCTATGAGCTCGCGCAACAATAATGAGGTACGTCTAACACCTCCCAACCCCTCGTATAGGTGTCCGCCGGATTATTGGGGTGGGGGGGTGAAGATACTGTTTATGATGTCCTTACCTTGGACTAATGTGTCCACAGTTACGAAGGAATGTCGATATAGTCTCCGATAGGTTTCGTCAATAAGTTAATGACGATAAAAAGAGGAAGGTGATATGGGGATTTGGACCAACCTAACGATAACAGCCTCGCATGTGGTGACTACTGCGCCTTTTGGTATCTACTTCTCACAAAGCCCGACAGAGTCCCGAGCTCATTTGCTAGGGCCTGCAAACGCGCCGTTTGAATAAGGTTCCTGTCATTTCTAAAATAGATACAAATTGTGAAGGGGTGTCGGACAGGGCCAAGTCCTAGATATCGGGGGAACGTGTGTCGGCGGGGCGAATAATATTCTGGAGGTTAAGGCGCTAGAACCATTTCAGTCGCCAAAAGAATAAGTACTTCCGAGGCGGATGGGAATGAGCACCGCACACCAAGTTGTAGAGTAATAGGTTTGGGTGCTGGCGTTTGGCGAGTCTCATCGATGGTCTTGGAAGATGCCTAGTAAGCCTCAATTCTCACCCACCCTCGCCATTTGGTCAGAATTTCTATTTCACGATCTCCCCTCAAAACTCATCCACTGAAATTTCCCAGTATCTTGATGAAAACCGTATCCATACTTCCTGTGTTGAGCCTCGTCCAAGAACAGCGCAGGTACGTCGCAGCCGAGCTTGATCGAGGCTTGTGCGTAGTTGAACTATCTAGGCTCCTATTAATTATATAAGGGCCATAAATGGATACGCTGTCTTCAAGGCGGAAGGAACCCACGGTTTCCTGGAACTCCGGAGAAGTCCACCAGCGAAGAACTTGACTCAACGTGTAGATCAATGTATGCGTATCTCTTCCATCCATTAGACTGCCTGGAGCGAATGTGGATGGCCTCTAAATACGCGACTTTCAGTTGATTATCTTATTTCCGAATGGGATCAGGAGACGTACGGACGACTACGGAGGAGGACCCGTCGTCGACCGGGAACTTGGACGCAACATGCTGGCTAATGTTGCAAATCGAACAGTAGTCATAGCGCCTGGGGAACTCCAGGTGAAATGACTTGAGTGGTTATTAAACAAGCTACAAACGCGGCGTGTGACGTTTAATATCCTTATAGAGGAATAATAATGCTACTCTGAAGGAAGATATCATATTAGTGCCTATCAAAATCAAGGCAAGGAAAAACCCATACCTCGTTGCCGAACTGAACCACAGTACACGCTCGAATGCAGGCCACCTCTAACCCATCCAAGCCAGGGAGCGTCCGCCTCGTTCAACCTCTTCGTATGCTCGATCAGAGGATATGTATCAGGCAACGCCATCTCTTTCGCGTTCATTGATAGAGTGGCCCTGGTAGGCGCAATAGGACGCTCAAACTCAATCGGGTGAGGGCAGGGGTCAGGGAAACTCACCGTTCTTCGCCCGTATTTCGAACGCTAGTGGGCAAGTGCCGTTAAGGCTTGGGCAAGAACCGGGGACGCGTATCGTGTCGCGGAGGGTGCCGTCGTTCGCGGCTTGCCGCTGTGTGACTTCGGATAGAGAGCGTGTGGTGAGGGCTATTATGTCGAGGAGAACATAGCGGGAGATCTGGGGCTGTCTGGGGTGGGGTTGTAGAACGCGACCATGTACCTTTAGTTTTTCTTCAATGGAGACGTTTGGGGAGGCTGTAACTCTTTGCGTCGGAAATCGTGTTAGGGTGGTGGTGGTGGTCGAGAAATAAATGGATCAATTGGTTGATCAAATCTAGTTTGAGATGAATTTGTGAAGAACCCTCCGATGTCGTATGCAACTTTGATCGAGGGAGCTGGGGAGATCGGGAACCGAAAGAATGGAACCATGACGACGCAGTCGATTGCCGCCGGCTTGACCAGCAGCAACGTTCGAGGGACGTTGGTCGCTATTGCACACGTTCACTCGGAAGTAACCAAGGCATGCGCAAATATCACACCAGTAGGACCTGTCCTCGTGTCAGTCTCAACTGTAGTTTTGGAAAGCGTCGCACTCACCAGCCCGCTAATGAGTACACCTGCTCTTGACGCTACGCGCAGCTGCGTTGCACCTACTGAGAGCTACCAGAGATTCAATTCTGGTAGGCATTGTAACAAGAGCCCGATTCTCAGATAACTTGATTTGCCGGGTATAGGACGAACAGGTGAATTCTAGTTTCATGTCAAACGTTACGGAACGTTGATTCAGCACGATGGTTGAAGAGATAAGAAGTTAATCGACAGAGAAAAGTCAGATGTACGATTTGCAAGTGGGATTGGAGGAACGGACGGGGATGCCGGAGACTCGCTCTCACGTCGAGAGCCTAAACCTAACGGGTCATCTAGTAATATAGATCGTCCACAGGTCAAGAGTTTTGGGAAAGTCGGTGCAGAATGTCCCCGGCAGTCAATAGGGAGCCTTTCGAACTCGGTGCGGCCAAGTTTGGTACCCCTCTCACGAGATAACCATGCAACTCTAGATCGAAATGTCGGGTTAGTACCCACCAAAATCGGAACCACGAAGTCTCATACCACATTACCGCAATGAGTTGCACTACATTTCCGGCTAAGCGGGAAACCAGTGTCGGGAATCACGTCGACTTCGCCCCGGATGTAGCCTACCACAAAACATCAATACGCGAACATAACAAGGAAACATGTCGAATCTCACCTGTGGGCTCTCCCTCTGTCTTCCTCCTCATCTACGCCTGCGTCCACGAATAGAGCCCATCACGTCAAACAACAAACTTCGCCCTAACGATCGCTTCCTTATCCTCGCCAATGCTCACATAGCTCCTATCGGCAGCAATATGGTTCGAATGTGCGACTGCACTCCGAACAGGTCGCTCAAGTCCCATAGCTCCTTTGCCGCTCAACCTCTTCTCAAAGGGTAGTAAGGTATAAATCACGCGATGACAATTCGTTCGCACCTGTCGATAGGGAAATGCGCGCCGGCACGGTGGACTGCTCGAACTTGAACGAACGTGAAGTCAGAAAAACAGCCGTTCTTGGCCCGTCGCTCGAATATACGTAGACAGACGCTGTTCGTTCCTAGGCTAGTGCTAGGTGCAGGGGTCACATTGCGAAAGATAAGTTCGGTCGCGCCTTGGTGCAGGGTGACGTCGAATAGGTAGCGTGCCGAAGGGCTGTTACATCTGGGAGGTAGCCGGAGCAGGCGAGGTCAGAGCTATATAGGACGAGGACGTGGAAGGCGACGATGCGTATTTGACTGCCTCCTTTAAAGAGACGTTTCACGAGGGCATAACTCTGTGTGTTGGTGGTCGCGTGAGTGGTCAAGGTTGATCGAATATTGATCGACGACGACACGTGGTCGACCCTTGGTCGTCAACTCAAAATGCGCGCGACTTTGATCGAGCTCATCATGACGCAGAAGGATGCCAAAAATAACATCGATAATGACGAGCTGAGCGCTGAATCGCCAATGATGAGCTGAAATGCGCGGTAGGAAGTCGATCCCGCGGCTGGGACAGTGCTACATTAGTAGAAACGGCGCATGCGTCTCCCCATGTTCCGTCAGCGGACGACCTTCTCACGAACCGACTCTCCGGTTAAAGTTCCGGACACACTATGGACCGTAGAATAGACGTGGCAATGATATAATGTTATGTTAAACTCTCGAGTAGTAACGCATACACCCCCGACCTCATCAGCCGGTGCCCTTCGTGTGAGTAGGCAGTTGCCCTTCTGGTACATATCGCTCGACGGACATGTTATACCGGCTGAAGTTTGTAGCCGTGTCTCCAATGAGTTGGAGTTTTAGGTTGGTCTATAACTATGATAGAAAGCTGATGCCTATTGGCGTTCGACGAACGGCAGCAAACAGAAGGGTGGGTTGTGTAATCGAATCCGTGCCATTCTATCTAAATTTATATCCATAGTTCACGAAGTGATATCTTACCTCGCCAATAACTTCTTTATGGTTAGCTGGGGGCTGCTGATTGAACAAAATTTTCTATCCGCCTCGCCTAACAACTTCCCTACTAAACTTTGTCGGGTAGGTGATTTGCTAGTGAAGCCTAGGCGTGTTTGTGATGTTCATGTCCATCCATTGGTCTGATATCCCACCTCACGTATGAATTCGCGAGAATACCTAAGGCTAAATATTTACAAAAGTTTCAAATATATGTGTACTAGACCTCATACTTAATATCATCTGGTTGTTTCAGGTTATTCATGTACCTAGCGCTCGAGATATGAAGGGGGGCTTTGCGGCCTAAAGTATACTGTACCCCGCTTGAGCTGCAGGCTGCGATTCCAAACTTAGCCAGGAAACGTCAGCGATGAAGAATTTTAGGAAATGACTTAGAGAGCTTCTAAAGGGGTAGATAAATAAAGGAAGCAGTATGGGATGTAAATTGATTCCCGGTGCTCGAGTTCACTGAATAGTAGTTCTGATGCCGCAAGAACTGAGACAAGCATCACGTTGGGCGAACAAGTGGTCACGCGATTACTACGACTTTTGGGTGAAAGAGTTCGCACTTGCACTGGCTGAGAATAGCGACAACCCGTCAATGGTGCTCAGTAGAAAGGCGGACATGTGGCTATGCTTGAGGAGCGCCCATCGCTTATCTGGATTCGATCAAGATCCTGCTGGCAGCCTCGTTGCACTTGTCCCTCGAACTGATAACCGATAAATTCATGTGCTCCCCTCCCAGCCCTCGTCCTCGTCCTCCGCCTCTGCCTCTGCGATGCCTCTCCGCGCCAAGATAAAACGAGCTTTTCATAGCGTGAAGGAACGCTTTCATACCCCATCTCGCGGTCACACACCTAGGCAGTCAACTTCTCCCTCGACAGATAACCGTGGACAGAACGACAGCCCTGGACCCATCGTTTTGAATACGTTGTCACCGTCGCCAGGTCCTAGCAATCGCCCTGCGCCTAGCACCGAACAGAGTGCTAAAACAACGGCTTGGACTGCGCTCAAGACGTCAATCGGGGTGTTGAATGAAAGCGCTTACGAATTTGGGCCGCTCAAGTCTGCGGTCGGAGGAATCTATCGATGCATGGAGATCTTTGAGGTCTGTACGCCAACTAACTACGCCTGCTGTCCGTGTACCTGACCTTTCGTCTCCATCCAGCGAGCGGCTCAGAGTCGCATGGACTACGAAAGACTTGCAACTGACCTGGACTCTGTTTGCAGAGATCTTACTGGGTACCTCAGTGGATCCGCTCCTCCCGCAATTACGTGTAGTATCGACAGCTTGGCCAAGTAAGTAATATAAGTATTGCAAAACATCGTATTGATCTTGCGTCAAAGGGGTATCGATCGAGAGATTATGTTTGTGTTAGAGAAGCAGCGGAGAAACCAGCTAGAGCGGGTTGCTGAAGCGATGGACGATCCAGCAGATATCGTGGATTGCTATTCTCGGATCCAAAGACTTCTGGAGCGTCTTGTGGTAAGCACCATGCCTCTAGAAAAAGTTTATCTAAAGCTGAGGGCTATTCAGCGTAATGCGAATATGGAGTCTTGGAGAATCGTCGATGAGCAAGCAACGGTATGTCACGAATAATTCGAGAGGCACTTACTTACTAAACTGGACGTTTGGATAGGCAAACCGTTTGAATGGCCTTCCTAACTCTCCAGCAGCGAAGTACCATTCGGCGGAATCTGCCAACCTACGCGGGGAGGGATGTACAGAGAACACCCGCGTCGGCGTCTTAGAAACATTGCGAGACTGGGCCTACAACAACCAGAGCCAGAAGATATACTGGCTAAACGGCATGGCTGGGACCGGCAAGACCACAATTGCCGATAGCCTCTGCGCTCGGTTGAGCTCTACCGGCACTTTGGCTACGAGTTACTTCTGTTCGCGACAACTCAAGGATTGCGACGACGTCAATCGAATCTTTCCCTCGATTGCATACCAACTGGCGTTATTCTCTGCTCCGTTCCGGCGTGCCTTGTCCGATGTACTCAAGCTAGACCCGCAAGCGCATAATCAGCCGCTCCTGCAACAATTCAAGCAGCTGATCGCCGAGCCTTTGGCGAAGGTCGAGAACACTATGCCTGACCTTGTAGTCGTTATCGATGCACTGGACGAATGCCTTGATCAAAACGGCGTAGCCCGAGTCCTCGAGACTTTGTTCTCGCACGTCTCGAATCTGCCGATGAAGTTTTTCCTGACTAGTCGCCCAGAGCCGAAGATCCGCGACCGCATGCTTAACTCAGTTGACGATCAGACTCGGTCCGTGCTGCATCTTCACGACCTCGAGCACTCAATCGTACGCCAGGATATCAAGACTTACCTGGGGGTCAAACTCAGGAGTATCAACCTGCCCATCGCCGACCTAGACCGCTTAGTTGACCAGTCAGGTGTCCTATTCATCTATGCTGCCACGCTCGTACGTTATATTGGGGACGACGATTTCTCGAGAAGCGACGAACGACTGAGGCTAGTATTGAACACGTCGACCTCATCACCGAACGACAGAAGCAAGGATATCGACAAGCTATACAGTACAATATTACGCGCGGCGTTCGGCAGAGACGGCTTGGACAATGATGACAAGGAAAACATGAAGCGAGTACTGAATACGGTTATTTGCGCACAAGAGCCGCTCACAGTCGAAGTCACCGCTGGGCTACTAGGCCGGGACGGCGCGAGCTCAGTACGCGCAGCGTTACGACCACTGTATTCGTTGTTGCATATATCAGAGGCGGATGGTCTGGTCACCAGGTTTCACCAGTCGTTTCCGGACTACTTGTTCCGTCAAGAGCGTTCAGGGGACTTTTACTGCGACGAACGTCGGCACAACGCGCTGCTGGTCGAGCAATGCTTCAGTCTCATCGGCGCTGTAGACCCGCCGTTCGACATCTGCGGTCTTGAGTCGTCGTTCTTGTTTGACGAGGAAGTGCCTGATCTAGACGAGAAGATCGAGAACGCGATATCCTCGGAGCTGTTCTATGCTTGCCGATACTTTGGTGCTCATCTGGAGCTGGCGGAACACTCGGATGGTCTCGTCGATGCATTGCGTGAATTCTTGTCATCGCGGTTGTTGTTGTGGATGGAGGTCCTGAACCTGAATCAAGCGATGGGTATTGGTGCTGGAGGTTTATATCGGGTTCACGTGTGGTCCCAGGTAAGTTGTTAGTATATAATTCTACCGCTGAGTTTCTAACAAGTCACCAGAGGAATAATTTCCCAACCGACGTCCAACAACTTGCTCGAGATGCTTGGGGATACGTTACTGCCTTCTCGTCAAGCCCCGTCTCGCGCAGCACTCCTCACATCTACATCTCTGCGTTACCGTTTTGGCCTGAGCAAAGGCCAGTCTCGAAACACTACTCGCCGAGATTCCTGGGTATCCCGAAAGTAACCGGGACGGCGATGAGGAGGCGAGGGTCTGCGCCGCTTGCTATCCTCTCAACTCCTAGCAATGTGCGTTCTATTGCATGTTCGTCTGATGGCACGCGCATTGTCTCTGGACATGAGGACAACACGATACGGATATGGGATGCCCACACCGGCAAGATGATCGGCGGACCGCTCGAAGGTCATACAGACTCGGTCTGGTCAGTGGCGTACTCGTCGGACGGTGCACGCATTGTGTCTGGGTCTGGTGACACGACAGTTCGGATATGGGATGCGCGCACCGGTAAGATGGTCGGCGAGCCGCTCGAGGGCCATACAGGCGCGGTCAGCTCGGTAGCCTACTCATCTGACTGAACTCGCATTGCCTCTGGGTCCTCGGACAAGATGGTACGGATATGGGACGCATACACTGGCAGGATGATCGGCGAGCCGCTTGAGGGTCATACAGGCGAGGTCTGGTCAGTGGCATACTCGTCTTATTGCACACGCATTACATCCGGGTCTACGGACATGACGGTACGGATATGGGATGCCCACACTGGTAGGGCAATCGGCAAGCCACTCGAGGGTCATACGAGTTTGGTCCGATCGGTGGCGTTCACGTTTGACGGTGCATGCATTGTATCTGGATCTAACGACAATACGATACGGATATGGGACGCCCGCACCGGCGAGATGATTGGCGAGCCACTCAAGGGTCATACAGATGAGGTCTGGTCGGTGGCATACTCGTCTGACTGTACACGCGTTATATCAGGGTGTAAGGACAGTGCGTTGCAGATATGGGATGCTCATACTGGCAAGGCTATTGGCAAGCCGCTCAAGGGGCATACAGGTTCGGTCTGCTCGGTGGTGTGCTCATCCGACGGTGAACGCATTGCCTCTGGGTCTCGGGACAAGACGATACGGGTATGGGACGCTCACACAGGCAAGACGGTCGGGGAGCCGCTTCAGGGTCATACAGGGGAAGTCCTCTCGGTGGCGTACTCGTCCGACTCCACATGCATCGTCTCCGGGTCCGATGACGGTACCATATGGATCTGGGATGCTCTTACCGGCAATCTGATTGGCAAGCCACTCGAGGGTCATATAGACTGTGTCTGGTCGGTGGCGTACTCGCCAGACAATATGCACATTGTTTCTGGGTCTGCTGACTACACGATACGGATCTGGACGCGCAAAGTGCCAAGGTGATCGGCGAAGAGGCTAATTCCATGCGCCTTTCCTCCGATTCACCCTCCAAGACAACGCACATGACGAACCCCGAATACTCGAGCACCTATCCGTACGAGACCTGGGCGTTAAACGAGGATGGATATCTCCTTGCCGGCGATTCCAGACTCATGTGGGCTCCCCCTGATGTACGAGATGACCTCCTGCGTCCTCAGAATACCGCTGTCATTTCTCCACGTGGCTCAACCAAAGTTGATTTTACTGGTGCTAGGATCGGCGAGTCTTGGGCCCAGTGTTATCGGCATGCATAGTATTGTAGTATAGTAACCCCTCATATGTAAATACCCAGCTTGCAATCTGTCTAATTGATACCTTGAACAATGCTACGTCGCCTTTCTTGTACTGCGTGCCTTCTCCTTTTTTGTTTGTTTGCTGGCTTCGTGCATGTGTAGTCATCTATCGGGAAGCGAGATACTATCAAAAATCGAGACAGCTGTCAGACAGTAATACAGTTTGTGCTCCAATGCCTACATTTTTGCTTGACATCTTCTTTATATGCAGGAGCCCTGATATCTCCACGAACCCGGATTGTAATTTAACTTGCGCGGCGCAAGATTCGTAGCAAAAAGCTGGTCGGAGTTGGATCAGCGTTGGAAGCTACATTGGGGGAGGCCGCACAGTGAGGAGCGAGATTCAGATCCAAAGGTGGCAGCGTTGCGCCATCATCCTCTTCATGCGCGCTCCCTTCACAAACATGCTTTCCAGAACGAGCCGAAATGACCATATTGCAACTCCCAACGCTCCGAGTCGGGCTCGTATTCCTTCATGTATGTAGCTAGCTATCTTTTTGTATGCAATCTACGTCCAATGCTCTGCGCCGATGAAAATTCGTAACTCAAAGTGATCATAGTTTCCATTCAGCCAAACCTCCGTATTTACCTGTAATGATGATAGCAAGTTCTGATTCGTCAGCGTGAAACAATTTCAGCCCTAGGAGAGATACCTTTGCGTCGCGTAAGTTCTGTCGCAATATATATCTTGGGACAAGGCAAGTATACTCTGAACTAAACCCGCTCGGCTCGTAATCGCGCCTTCGAAGCAGAAACAGAAACTGAATACGGTTCCACAATTACAAAGTTATCCTTTTGTCCCTTTGTCACGCACATTGCCGCTTGCCACATTGCCGCTTGCCACATTGCCGCTTACGTTCAGCCCATAAACCATAATAGCGACAACCATATCTTCATTTAAAGCGCATACAACCATAATCCCATAAAACTAACGCAAGGCGTGCACCCACTCCAGCGCGCGTCCTAGCAGCTCTTATCCTGCAGAACCACCGCGCCCCTTCTCTAAGCAGCAGCTTTTGGGTCCTAATTCCCCGCTCCACCCCTCTTGCGAGCCGTGAACCCAACAGACCCAGGCGTCGGACCTTTTGCCCACATACTATTCTGTGACCCACATACCCTCCTTCCTTCGTGCACAACAGCAGGCGAGGGTAACACCAAAGGCACGTGTCCCACAGGTTCGGCAGGTAAGGGCGTAGCTCCAGGCGACGACGGATAGCGCACCAACCCAGAAACAGGAGTGTTCGAATATCCAGTGGGCATACCAGGCTGTGGAGGTTTTGGCACCGAATATTTGGTTGGAGGGGACGAGCACACAGTTTTTTTCCCCATCCCGGTTGCGGTGTTCTGACGAGAAGCAAACAGTCGCGCGGCGAAAACCCGATCCGCGGCATAGTCGGCAGTCACTTTGTAGTCCGGCATAAAAGGGAGTGCGACAGGATTGGGCGTCTCGCTGGACCTGGGGGGTACCCTGTATGCCCAGATGCTCGATCCGAGTGTTCCCGGGCTTGGTGGTTCCTCTTCGGGTTCGATGGTCGGGATTGAGCAAGCGTTGGAAACTGCATCAAGGGAGGCGCCACAGTGAAGAACGAAATCCAGATCCAAAGGTGGTAGCGTAGCTCCATCGTCCTCTTCGCGCGCGCCCTCTTCAAGACCGCACCCTCCAGAACTGGTCGAAATGTCCAAATCGCAGCTCCCAGCGCTCTGAGTCGGGCTCGTATCTCCAACGCCCGGATGAGATACATCTGTTAGTTCAGGGGAGTGGAATGAGCGTTGACGTGCAAGGTGATGGTGATGGTGATGGTAGATTGAAAAAAATTAATTGAACAAACTTGAAGTAGTAACAGTGTTAGTCATCCACGGAGGTGCTCGCAGTGACCATTTTGGACGGCTGGGCTAGTTTCGTTCTGGTCCCGGAGGTAACACCTGATACCTATAGAAGATGCGCGAACGAATGGCTTCTTCTCATCGAATCAATCTCGTGCTAGGATAATAGCCTGCAACAAAAGAAGTGCGAGCGTAAGTTGTCGGGGGGTGGAGCGAAGAGAATTTTATATTGTACCTCGAGCCACCAGTGGGCTGCGATCGAAGTCAACGTGACTGGGAGAGCGGGTATCACTGTGGCCCTCTCCACTGGCCAAAGAGTGGAGAAAGGTTTTGGAATATTCGGGGGAGTGGGCTGTACATCTCAACCGCGCGTCTTGCTCCTAAGCATTTTGAAAGGGCCAGTCGCGATCCTCCGTCACCTGGGATTGCTGCACTGCATGTCTCCGCAGAATCCAGGTCGTTCCAATAAGACTTGCCGCCAGGCACTTCGTTTTGAGTAACCAAGCGGCCACAGTAACGAAGATCTCTGGGGAAGTACCGCGAAAGCTCGAGTCAATAGCCAGATCAAGTTGGGTGTGTTGTACCACGCTCGTATTTGCCACTGTGCCCCTGAAACGAAAGCATGTAGACTTTTAACGAAAAGTTGTAAGTCAAATGTACGGTTTGCGAGTAGGGTTCGAGGAACGTACAGGCATCACCAACGACAGAGACTCGCTCTCGCGTCGAGGACCTGAACCCAACAGGTCATCAGGTAATACAGATCGTCCACCAGTTAAGAGATTCGGGGAACTCGAGGCAGAATGGCTTCAACGACCAATAGGAAACCTATCGAACGCGGGGAGGCCAAGTTTAGCACGCCTCCTGCGGGATAGCTGCGCAATACTAGATCAAGATGCCGGGACAGTCCCCCCCCTCCCAAAAAAATCTGAAACATGCAGTCACATACCACATGGCTAGGATGAGCCGTACTACACTTCCGGCCAAGCGGGGAATCAGTGTCGGGAATCGTGTCGACCACACCCTATTTCAACGGAGCCCACCACGAAAAAATTCAATACACGAACATAATAAGAGAACATATCGAGTCTCACCTGCAGGTTCTCTCCCCACTTTCTATCTCATCCACGATCGCGTCCACGAATAAACATCATCACGTCCAACAACATACTCCGCCCTTACGATCTCTTCCTTCTCCGCACACCGAACAGATTGCGCTAGGCTCGTAGCTCCCAACCCACCCATCCGCCTCAGAAACAAAGTTACGAGGCATAAATCCCGCGATAGCAACTCCTTCGCATCCGTCGATATGGAAGTGCGGGTAGGCACGGTAGGCTGCTCGACCTCGAACGAACGTGAGGACTAGGAAAGCTAGCGTTCTTGGCGCGTCCCTCGAATGTGCTGCTACAAGCATCGTTCAGTCCTAGACTAGAGCCGGGGGCGTAATCGTATCGCAGAGGGTATCTTCTATAGTGCCGTGTTGCAGCGTGATCTCGAACAGGTAGCGTGCGGAGGGGCAGTTACGTCAGGGAGGTGATTGGAGAGACATGTGGCTATGCTTGAAGACGCCCATCGCTTATCCGGGTTTGATCAGCATCCTGCTGGCAGCCTCGTTGCACTCTGGCTAAGCGAAAAATGCGTGTGTCCCCCCTCCTGACCCTCGCCTTCATCCTCTGCTTCTGCAAATGCCTTTCCGCGCCAAATTGAAACGGGGCGTCCGTAGTGTGAAGGATTTCTTTCATATCCCTTCTCGTGGTCATACACCTGGGCAGTCGCCTACCCCCTCAATAAATAGCCATGGGCAACACGGTGGCCCTGGACCCTCTGCCGTAAACACGGTGTCACCGTCAGCTGGTCCAAACAATCCCTCCACATCAAGCACTGGGCGTAGCGCTAAAATGGCAGCTTGGACTAGGCTCAAGACCACGATCGGACTACTGAATGAGAGTGCCGACGCATTTGGACCACTCAAGTCCGCGGTGGGGGGGATCTATCGATGCATAGAGATCTTTGAGGTCTGTCTCCCAACTCAACACGCCTGTTGCTTATGTGTATGATATTTTACCTTGATCCAGCGAGCGGCCCAAGGTCGCGAGGACTACGAAACACTTGCGGTCGACCTGGATTTCATTTGCAGGGATCTCATCGGGTACCTCAATGGATCCACGCCCCCCACAATGACGTCCAGTATCGATAGCTTGGCCAAGTAAGTGGAATGGAAGGAAGAGAATACCATGCTGACTTGTTTGTCAAAGGGGTATCGACCGAGAGATCATGTTTGTTTTGGAGAAGAAGCAGAGAACTCCCCGACAACACATTGCCGAGGGGATGGACGATTCAGAGGAGGTGCTACAGTGCTATTCTAGAATTCAACGACTTCTGGAGCGTCTCGTAGTAAGCACTATATCACTAGCCATTTATTGGAGACTAAGGGCCGTTTAGCGTAATGCGAATATGGAGACTTGGAAAATCGTCGACGAGCAAGCAACGGTATGTAACAAGTGGTTTGGGACGCAGTTACTAACAAAAATGTGTGTCTGGACAGACCAACCGATTGAAGAGCCTTCCTTATTCCCCTGCAGCGAAGTACCGTTCAGCGGAGTCTGCCAACTTACGTGGAGAGGGATGTACGGAGAACACTCGCGTCGATGTCTTGGAAGCGCTACGTAGCTGGGCCTACGACGAGCGAGGAGAAAAGATATACTGGCTGAACGGCATGGCTGGCACCGGCAAGACTACGATTGCCGACAGCCTATGTGCTGAACTGGAGGGCACTCGCACGCTCGCCGCGAGTTTCTTTTGCTCCCGACAACTGCCGAGCTGTAATGACGTGAACCGAATCTTTCCCTCAATCTCGTATCAGCTAGCGCTATTTTCTATCCCATTCCGACGTGCATTATCCGATGTACTCCAGCTGCACCCCCAAGCACATAATCAGCCACTCCCAAAGCAATTTGAGCAGTTGATTGCTGAGCCTCTACAGCCAGTCAGGGACACCATATCTAATGGACTAGTGGTTGTTATCGATGCCCTGGACGAGTGCGTTGATCAGGACGGCGTCAGCCGAGTGTTGGAGACGCTGCTATCACGTGCCTCGTATCTGCCAATCAAGTTCTTCTTAACTAGTCGACCGGAGTCGAAAATTCTCGATCGCATGGATCAGCCAGGTGTCGAACACATTCGGTCCGTGCTTCACCTTCACGATCTCGAGCGTTCGATTGTGCGCGAAGATATCAAGACTTATCTGGCGGTTGAACTCAAGCGCGCGAACCTCTCTCCCGTCGACCTCGAATACCTCGTTGACCAATCAGGTGTGCTGTTCATCTACGCTGCCACTCTTGTGCGCTACATCGGGTTCGACAACTTCTCGGATAGTCCTGAACGACTGAAGCGAATACTTAGTGCGTCAACCTCGTCGTCGAGCAAACCCATCGATGAGCTATACAACTCTATATTGCACGCCGCGTTCGCTGGAGGCGATCTGGATGATCGTTACAAGAAAACCATGAAACATGTATTGGATACTATTGTTTGCGCACAGGAGCCACTCACCATTGATATTGTGACCGGCTTGTTAGGGTTGGATGCTGCATGCTCCGTAAACTCAGTGTTGCGTCTGCTACAGTCCTTACTGTCTGTGTCGCAGACCGATGGGCTAGTCACTACATTCCACCAATCTTTCCCGGACTACCTGTCTAATCAAGATCGTTCTGGACATTTCTATTGCAACATACATCTGCACAATGCAGTCCTGACCGAGCGATGTTTCCGCCTAATCGGTACCCCAGACCCACCGTTTAACATTTGTAACCTTGAGTCATCATTCTTGGTAGACGGGTTGGTCCCTGATCTTGAGGAGAGGATCAAGAGGGCAATATCCCCAGAGTTGTTCTACGCTTGCCGGTACTTGGGTGCCCACTTAGAACTGTCGGAGTACTTGCAGGTTCTTGTTAGCATGCTACGTAATTTTTTGCTCCAACGGCTGTTGCTGTGGATGGAAGTTTTAAATCTTAATCAGTGCATATCTGTTGGAGTCAAGTGTTTACAGCAGGTACACGACTGGTCTCAGGTGAGTCAATCATAGATACATATCGTACTGGTTTTGCTGACAATAAGCACCAGAGGACTGGTTGCCCAGTTGACATTCAACAATTCACTCGTGATGCTTGGGCATTTGTTGCAGCCTTCTCATCTAGCCCAGCTTCACGAAGTACTCCTCATATCTATATATCTGCACTATCATTGTGGCCTGAGCAAAGACCAGTCTCAAAACACTATTTGCCAAAAATGCCAAAGATCCCCAAAATAACAGGGATGGCAATACAAAGGCGAGAGTCTGCACCTCTTACTACCTTTGCCACTCCTGGTGAAGTGTTGTCTGTTACCTGTTCTCCTGATGGTCTGCAAATTGCCACTGGATCTTGGGACAATGTAGTGAGAATATGGGATGCTCTCACTGGAAGAATGATTGGCCAGCCACTTGAGGGCCATACAGAACCAGTTTACTCAGTTGCATACTCTTCTAGTGGCACCCACATTGTTTCTGGCTCCCTTGACATGATCATATTGATCTGGGATGTACAGACTGGTAAAGTGATTGGGAAGCCACTTGAGGGTCACACAGGGGAGGTTTATTCTGTTGCTTTTTCACATGATGACACATGCATTGTCTCTGGGTCTGAAGACATGACAATTCGGATCTGGAGTACTGATACTGGCAAGGCTATTGGCAAGCCACTCCAAGGGCATTTAGGGCCTGTTTGTGCAGCTGTTTATTCATCTGATGACATGCAGATTGTCTCTGGCTCAATTGACATGACAATAAAAATCTGGGATGCACATACTGGAATGGCGGTAGGCAAGCCACTCCAGGGTCATGCTGGTGCAGTTATCTCAGTCACATATTCACCTGATAATCTGTCTATTGTCTCTGGGTCCCAGGATGGAACAATCCAAGTGTGGGATTCCCATGCTTGCATCATGATTGGCAAGCCACTCCAAGGTCATACAGCAGCAGTGAACTCAGTTGGGTACTCAACTGATGGAAGACATATTGTCTCTGCTTCCCATGACAGAACAATTATAGTCTGGGATGCAATGACTGGAAGAATGGTTGGTGGCCCACTGAAAGCTCATACAAAGCGAGTTGTATCAGTGATGTACTCATCAGACAATGCACGCATAGTCTCTGGGTCTCTTGATGGGATGATAAAGATCTGGGATGCACAAAGGACTCAATCAAATATTGAACCCCTGGAGGGTCATTCTGGGGAAGTATACTCAGTTGCATATTCACGTGACTGTGAAATAATTGCCTCTGGATCTGAAGATACGTCTGTTCAACTTTGGGATGCACACACAGGGAAGCAGTTTGGCATGCCACTGCAAGGGCACACAGAACCAGTCTCTTCAGTTGTGTTCTCACCTGATGGTGCACTTGTTATTTCTGGGTCTCTTGATAAGACTGCCCAGGTATGGGATACATTCACAGGTCAAATGGTTGGAAACCCACTCAAGGGTCATACAGGTGCAGTGTATTCAGTTGCATGCTCACCTATTGGTACATGCATTGCTACCGGGTCAGCGGATAAGACAATTATACTATGGGACATGCATAGAGGCACTATGATTGGTGACCCCCTTGAGGGTCATACTCAAGCAATTGTTGAAGTTGCTTTTTCCCCAAATGGTACAAACCTTGTTTCCTGCTCACATGATGGGACAGTGCGAATATGGGATGTACATACTACCAGGATGGTTGGAAACCCACTTGGAGGCCATACAGGGGAGGTCTATTCAGTTTCTTATTCACCAGGTGGTGCACGCATTGCTTCTGGGTCTGAGGACACCACAATACAGATCTGGGATGCCCATACTGGGATGATGGTAGGGAAGCCACTCCGGGGGCACACAGAACCTGTTTGTTCAGTTGCATACTCACCTGATGGTGCATTCTTGATCTCTGGGTCACATGATAGAACAATCAGAATCTGGGATGCCTTCACTGGAGTGCTCATTGGTGAACCACTTCAGGGTCATTCAGGGGCTGTGAGCTGTGTTGCATACTCACTCAATTGTACCCATATTGTTTCTGGGTCTTATGACAATAGTATACGGTGCTGGGATGTGGGCACTAGCAAGGATGTTGTGGTTGGATCTCAAGGTCATGCAAACTCAACTATTCTTGTTGTGCATTTCAGGTACTGACTTTAATGTTTACATAACAGAATTCAATGATTTGGAACACTTTGGTTCAAGACCAAATCAATCCTACAATTCATGGGTGATGGATGAGAATGGCTATTTACTTACTAGTGATTCTAAGCTTCTCATGTGTGTTCCTCCTGATATTCGTGATTGCCTGATGCCTCCTCAGGGTAGAGTCATCATCTCTACACATGGATCAGCTACAGTTGACTTTGATAGTAGTGAGATTGGTGAGAGTTGGGCTGGGTGGTACTCTGATACAGATGCCTGAAATGTATATACCATGCCTGTGTGTAATCTTATTCTGCTGGTTTGTATAATAATCAATATGGCTCAGTGTTTCAACCTCTTACTGGACAAGGACAATGGTGAGTGTTGCACACCTCCTGTAGTACTCTGGAGATGTGGGGGGCATGGGACAAGGCACACTGGGACAAAAGGTCTCCCAGGAACAACCCAGAAACCTCCCGTTTGAGTGCTGCTTGCTACCTGATTGTCATGAACATGGCTGAATAGGCTGAGTTTTTGGCTTATGCTTAGCATTTGTACTGAGGCTATACATTTTGGGTTTGTGCCAAGTGGTTTCGGACTTGGCTGCATTCCAGAGTTGGAGGGTCAGGTGACCATGCACACTGACTGGCAATCTGTGATGCTGTGTTGATATGTGCTGACTGAGTGGTCTGGACTCAATGGACTCTTCTGTAAGTTCCATTGCCAGGAGGACTGTGCACCTCTAAATGATTATTTCCACCCTTTGGCAGATCCATGTATATGGCTATTTATTGTCTTCCTGTACGGCTGTTATTATATAAAGATATAGTCAAGTGTCTCTCAACCTAAGAACACTTTTGCCCCCTCAATTCTCCTAGAGTTAAGCAAATCAGGCAGCCATAAACAAGCCTAAAAAGGAACAGGAAGAATTCTAACCACCACTTCCCCACTTAGCAAGTAGCCCAGCCTTGGGTTGCAACATTTTGAGAGTGTTCTCTCCACAGCTCTAAGCCTCACCACCACCATCCAAACCCATCCCCTCTGTCACAACTGTCACAACCTCTCTTAGGGAGACTGAGACGACGAAGACGAAGGCTTCAAGTGGCACAAAAGACGAGTTGGCGTATAAGCCACGAGACGATACTGCTGACTTGACTGGTGAGCCACGAGTCAGAGACGAAGTTGGCTCTAAGGCCTGGGAGCGACGAAGTGACCTAGAGGTCCTAAGATACTGCAATGATAGTCCTGAAGGACTCTGAGATTAAGAAAGGGTAAAAGACGAGGTAGAGCAAGCTGGAGTATCCAGGCTTGCTCATGCTCCAATATATAAATAATGGGCGTACAGCGCAAGATAAACCCAAACGTACATCGAGTCATAACCGCAGTAAGTGCGAGTCATACAGGACAAGGCTGCGCGAGTCATGTCAACTAGCGCGCCGCACGAGTCAGACAGAAGAG
>JANWGL010000813.1:0-24559 GCA_025200755.1 Ceratobasidium sp. C01
TGATTACCTACGAGTGGGGCGTCTTGAGACGCTATAGTACTAAAGTGATATGAGGGACGTACTAATGACCGGTCTGTCGCCCTGCGTAAGATCTCTCCCGCTTCGAGCATTTCAACCATAAATGTGCTGCGGTCGCGGAACAAGTCGTCCCGCGCGCCGATCCGCGAGAACACTCTGTCGACAATGCCGATCTCAGCACTGTCTGCGGGGACAAATGACCCAGTTTGAGCGAGGATTGCGATGAGAGCGCATTGGCGGAGCACCGTGGACTTTCCGGCCTAACGGTGGAGTAACAACAATCTTAGGTATGATCTTTCACCGGGCCAGGCCAGCGGAAAGTTTCTAACCATGTTAGGCCCCGTAATAAGCATGAGGCGAGAGTCTGGCCCCAGGTCTACCGTGTTGGGCGTGAATACACGACCAGAAGTGAGTAGACCGAGTTCGACAGCTGGATGGCGCCCATTAACCGTCAGGAAGTTCAAGCTGCATGAGCGATTAGCAATGAAAATGAACGAGTGATGGAATGTGAGCACTGACCTATCGTTCACTACTGGCCGAACAAAATTCATCTCCGCAGCAAGCTCTGCAAACCCGGCCGTTACATCGATCTCGTCAATGATACGTGCGTTGCGCCGGAGAGCAAACGAGCACCCGCCAACCTGGTAAACCAAGCTAATATTAGAGGCGTATTCACCGAAGGGGCTTGAAAAGCATACTTCCGCGCGGAGAGATTCCAGAGCGTTTCGCTCGGCTTGGTGAATCCCAGCCTGACATTCAATGATGGCCGTCCCTAACTCACTCCACGGCTGCGCATATACTATTATTAGCGCAGCTCATGCACGACCATAATATATACTACCTTATAGAAAAAGCTTTCCGTGCTGCCGCTTTTCGACAGAGGGATGAACTCTTCGGCCGTCCTTATTTCAGCGCCGAACTTTTTTGTATTTGCTACGTGAATATAGATCCCATGCGGTGGACCCATTTTCAGTGTCAAGGTCGAAACGCCTGATGTATGCTAGGTGGGTGAGCTTATGGATTGGCAGGGAAATGAGACGTACTGTAATCAAGTTTCAACTGCCTCTGCATTGTTTGTTGTCGAGTCTTCAATTTCTTCAATTGCTTGTGAAGGTTTAGTAACTCGGGGTTGAAACTATGAAAACATAAATATCGTCGAGATAAGTAGATGGATTTTACTCACTCAGGTTTTATGGACCAATTTTTGGATTCAGGTAAAGACTCTTGCGATTTAGCATCCCCCACTAAAGGAGTATCAGCACTGGAATGCATCATTTCTTCCTCTCCTAGGATTGGAGTTGTCACATGTACCGCCGTTCCAATCCTCTCTGCGAGCTGAGACAAATCCGACACTCTGCTCAACAGAAGCCCTAAGCTGTCGAACTGATCTTGGTTATCCTCGGTTTTCGCGGTCAATTTTGTTTCTAGGCGAAGCCGGGCAACGATCTGAGAGTGTACGCCAATAGTTTCCGCGATGGCTAAAAGGTCGTCTGCATCCCCACGCCGGAGTAGAAGTTTTTGAACAAGTCGTATTGCATCTCCTGTTTGGCGGAGCAGAGTAAAAACGTCCTGGCGCAGGTGTGGGTGGGCGTGGAATAAAGCTACCAACGCTTGTCGAGCCTGGACTTCCTCGACTGATGTACTTGGTCCGCCTTTTGAACAGTCAGAAAGGAGCTGCAAAAAGATGTAATACATACAACTTACAGAGCCACCTTGACAGCAGTCTTGAGCCTGAAGTTGTGACCGTCCGTTTAACTACTGACAAAAGGCTACCCGTGTTGCTCTCGCCTTGAGAACCTTTCTGGATCTCGAGTGCTCGGACTGTATGCGCATCAATTTGCATACGCGCGTCCTCTTGTACCCGAACTGGTGTTGTAAGTGCCGGCATACTCTCCCGTAGGTTTGCTTGTAGAAAGGAGCTAATTAATTGGATTGCGAGTGTCTCCGATGGCGAGAAGACAGTGCCTGAAATTGCTCCCTCGGAGTTGATATCGTCCAAGGCGTCGGATGCTGAAACGGACGTAATGTTATCTGTGCTGGTTGGTATGGGGAGCAATGACAAGGGTGCAGTTTCGGGCTCTGCTGCAGTATCGCAGTAGGCGACACTGGCGGTCCCACTTTCGAGTGCTACGCGTATGGGATGATCTACGTGTTCTGGCCCTTCGAGTTCCTTATTCAAGACAATCTCGCGCGCACCGATCCTTGCTAGATCATCGCCGAGCTGCGAGGTATTCGAGATTTGAGTGAAAAATTCGCCTGTGGCGACGTCCATCCAGGCAATGCCAATGCTCGTAGAGTCTGCGTCGCCTGGGACAATAGCACATACGTAGTTGTTGTCGTAGGGATTCACAAATGACTCGTCGATCAGCGTGCCTGGAGTAACGATCCGAACTACTCGGCGTTCAAAGGGGCTGCCGAACGTCTTTTTTCGAACACCTGGAATGACGGGCGGCGCACCAGGTCTCCGGAACTCCTCGCAGAGAGCCACGAATCGTTTTTCGGTTTGTACGAGTGTCTTCAGGTGGCGGTCGAGGTGAATTAGAGGAAAACCTGCCATGTCTACCATCCTACCACGAAACCCCCAGCGTCGTTGTGCGAGCTTAATATTAAGCAGTTTGGCCACCTCGGGCGCCTGATCAAAGTAAGACTCATAGAACTGGCCCACTCGTGTCAGGAGGATACAATGGGGGAATTTCGCAAGGTTCTCGAGAATGTCGCGAGCCAGCTGCGTCCTAGGCACTAGACGGTAGGGAATTTTGTTTTGTAGTAGTTGATACAAAAGGTTAGGTTTACACTCACATGAGGACTTGGTGGGTTTGACCACGTTTTTCTTTTCGGGTTTAACCTCAGTTGTGGGCTTTGCTTTTCTCGTGGGTTTCTTTGGGTCGTCCGTTGTAGCTGGAGAGGATACGAGAAGAGGGTCAATATTTCGGTACAACTTAAGCATTTCGGCCTACTTTTTCGAGTGCGTTTAGCGCGAACGACCGGCGTGGGTTCAACGATGGTTAAATTTACAACCGGCTCCTTGATGCGGGGCGGTTCGTTTACTTTTTTCCGAATACCTATGTGAGATTAATTTAACGATTGTTCAGGTTAGTATCATAAAACGCCTTTGCACATACGTCCTGACCCAGTGCGAAGAGGGCCAAAAGTGAGAATCGCTTCCTCCTCCTTTATTTCCTAACCATACATCAGATGGAACAGAGTGTAGTGGCCGGCAAGTTGAGCTAATGACTGACCGCCCATAGCTCCGCAACATCGGTGGTCACTCGATCTGTTACTTTAGCATTTCGAGGAGTGGAAGAATTAAAGCTACGATAGAATTTAAATCGTCCAGCTTTCCTCAGTGGCCTTATAGAGAGCTCAGACACCTTGGTTTTGCCAGATTTGAGCCGCATTCTCGAGACGGAATTCATCCAGCTAGTCAAGGTAGTGCAGATTCAAAGCTACAGGACAATCCCAGCGAGTCCAAGGATGACACAAGTCTCCTAAGCGTATCGCTAACGGTAAGAGTAGCCAGAATTAGATTCAAGATTGTAGTCGACGGAGTGCACAGACCATGGCGATTCAGAAAGATCTTCGATCACGTGACGAGCAACACCACCAGGGCGCCACTTCTTTCGTCCCAGACTCAGCTCTAAAGTAAAGCCTAGCGGAAAATCCTGGTATACCATCCAGATATGTGTGGTATAGCACTTCTGTTGGATGGCTCTAGTAGCGGCGACGGGAATCCGCCCCCAACTGACTTTGGTGACCTCTGGGAAACCCTATGCTCAACTTGTGCTGCTCGAGGTGAGAGCTCGAAAAATCGAAGACACCTTAACCAGCTTTGTACAGTGTAAACTACCGCGTAACTGAAACAAACCACAGGACCCGATTGGTCCGAATCCGTACTGTTCGATCTGGCCAACGACAGACTCGAAAAGGGGCGTGCTATCTCCGTATATGCTTCAGTGCTGCACTTACGTGGGCCAGATAGTCTTGAAGCGTTAACACGGTGCGTATCTCTCGTTTATCACTTCAATATTGATTGAATAAATGCCGTCCAAAACAGCCAACCTCATATCAGCACCGACGGGTCTGTTTTTGTCTGGAATGGAGAGGTAAGTTTGTACCAGTGGTTTAAATCCATACCTTTCGTTTTTATTAACTGCAGTAGATTTTGGGAGGTCTTCCGGCAAGTTTCCAAAGTACGCATATTTCATGGGATGAATCCCGTTCATGGTTGGAACTAGATTCCTACCGACGAAAACGATGGTGCTAGGCTATTTGCATTGATCCAAAATAGCCAGCGTGACACTGCTGCACTGGCGAATATAATGGCAGGAATAGAGGGGCCGTAAGACGTTTCCCCTGTTAGCTCTTTTTCAATGACCCATCTCCTCGATAGTTACGCATTTATATACCTGGACGTAAGTTCAACTTAGAAGCCACTCATATCGATAGGCGTGACCCCACCAGAAACCAAGCAGCACACTTCACTTCGCTCGCGATCCCCTTGGAAGAAGATCACTATTAATTCATCCACCAACACCATCCGAGCCATTTCTGGTACTTTCTTCAGTAGCCAACAGATACGCAGGGATCGAATACGATGAAGTTTCAACTGCAGGAATATTCTCTCTTTCTTTGGACCACGACAGTATTTTCGAGGTATTTTGTCTCCGTATTCTCAGGCCTCAGCTACTGGCTCACCAATCACCCCAAGCATATGTCCAGCATGGAATGTATACCTCGAGGGACCTCAGTGTTTGTGCGTTAAACTCCTTGATAAGAGTGGAACCTGGAGCACCGAGCCCCCCTAGCAGGCAGGTCAACTGACTCTCAACCGCGAAATACCCTTGGATCCCTCGGACTCGATTTCCTTCAAAAAAGTCCATGAATTTATCGACAGATTGAATGACAGCGTGAAGGCACGGGTTTCAAATATCCCAAACAACGTTGGTCACACCCAAGACACGAGGTGAGTGGGACTTAACCCACCCTTTTACATATGCTTACGACAAAATCAGTCCGGTCGCCCGACTGGGTATTTTATTCTCAGGCGGGATAGATTGTTCGGTTCTTGCCTACTTGGCGGATAGGTTAGTGAACTGGGTCTACACTCATATGGGATTAAGTTTTGCATAGGCATGTCCCTCGTGGAGAACCCATCGACCTGCTCAACGTTGCATTTGAGAACCCCCGTAGCTTGAACGCACCTAACAAGCAGGGCCTTCAAGAAGACAGGGCGCAGCGAAAGCGTAGCAAAAGAGAACGAAAAGAGGGAACCCCAATATCGGTCGTAGGCGAAGAACCCCCTACGTCAACCAACGAACCTCCTAAGATTGGGGCTTATGACGTGCCTGATCGTATAACAGGATTAGAGGAAGTGGAGGAGTTGCGTCGATTATGCCCTCATCGACAGTGGAACTTTGTGAGTTCGATCCTTTATTGGCATGGGTTCGTTATTTAGAAGTATATACTAATTTAGCTGGGCAGGTATGCGTCAACGTCCCTTATGATGTTTGTCGTTGGATTTCTCGTTGCGTGCGTAACTAATAGCTGGAGCGAACAGGAATGCAAACAAGAGGAACCCAAAGTTTTATCCCTTATGTATCCCTCAAGGACAGTGATGGACCTCGTTAGTTACACCGTCTTTTCTGCTGGACGTCTTCCTCACAGTGCTTGTAGAGTCTCGCTTTGGCGCTTTATTTTGCGTCTCGCGGGAAGGGAACACTCAGTACGACGCCACAGGGTAACACTGAAGTCAATTACACCAGCCCCGCAAAGGTATTACTCAGTGGCCTCGGCTCCGACGAACTCCTTGGAGGCTACTCGAGACATAAACACGCATATAGTCGGGGTGGCTGGGACGCATTGATCAATGAGGTGACTAATTATCTGAAAAACGCGCTCTGTACACTCATGGTCACGTAGTTACAACTGGACCTAGACCGTCTCCCCACGCGGAACCTAGGGCGAGACGACCGCGTTATTTCCGCTCACGGGCGGGAATCGCGTTATCCCTTTCTCTCCCTGTCCCTCGTGGCCTACCTTGCACAATTACCGGTACAGGTTAAGGTGGATCCGCGGCTTGTAGTCCAAGAGGGAACCCCGGGGGCTGGTATGGGCGATAAAACACTACTTAGGTTAGCTGCAGATCGCTTAGGTCTGATACTAGCTAGTAGGAGAACAAAGCGTGCGATGCAATTCGGCAGTCGCAGCGCTCGAATGGAGGATGGGAGTGCCGAGAAAAAAGGCCACGTTTTGTTAGAATGAAACTTGTATGACCATGCAAACAGTTGTGTTGGGTGGCGCACTGGCGTAACTGGGTGCATATAAGATGGTTTCGTTCACAAAATAACGTGGAATCGGTTATATTTCGTAGTTGCTATGTCATTCAATAGATGTTGTATGCACACACGAAGTGCTATGGTTGCACAGTGTAGCAGACCTGCTCTCTCTAGGTCAAGACGTCGCCCTCGAATTTCAGTCGAGCCATCCTTAAAAGTTCATGGTAATCACCACTTCGTTTGCACATCTCATGAAACGGCCCATCCGACTTCTTGAGTAGGTTCCACGGAGTATCGAACTCTACTACCCGCCCAGCATTGAGTACAAGAATGCGGTCGTTATCTGCAATACTTAGTGAGCTATGGAATATCAAGGTGTGCGTAGCAGTGCGTGTATACCTATGATGGTTCGCAGGCGATGGGCAATAGTCAGTAAAATACTTTGACTGAACTCGTCGCGGATCGTGGCTTGGATTCTACAAGATGGCTTAGAACAGGGCTCCACTCAAATAATAATATATTCGTACTTAGCGTCAGTTTCAAAGTCCACCTACAAAAATTGACATGCTATTAGGGATGCTCAGGTAGCAATAAGATCCGATTTCAACATACCGATGCGGTTGATTCGTCCATGACAATGAGACTGGACTTGCGCAATAGACTATTCGTAATGCAACCGGGGAGTTCAACTGGTTGCACACGCACACGACTGGACGGGTTACTTACGCTCTTGCCATTGAGAGTAACTGTCTTTGGCCGTGGCTGAAGTTGTTGCCTCCCTCACTGACCTTCATTTCCAAACTGAAAATACTTCCACTCCCTACGGGTATACCAGCCTCTGCGAGAGTGTTTATGCCTGAATTGTTGCTTGACGAGGCGTCCCCTACTGCGTTTCTGCTCTGATCAAAACCTTTTACGGCTGAAGATAACTGGTTCGTAGGTGTTGGACGAACGGGGAGTTCGGCCGTCCGTAGGTGCACGCGTTGGAGTGCTTGAACGCATTCGGCATCTGTATACTCATCGAATGGATCCTAAGTCACAGCGGGATAAGCCCACTCGCCCTCAAACCCATTCAGTTAACAACTCACTAGGTTTTCCCGAACTGTTCCTTTGAATAAGACAACATCTTGTGCGATCAAGGAGAGGCGAGACCGCTACATGCAAAAGAATTATTGACCCGGGATAGGTTGTAGATGGGGAAAGTACATACCAGATCTTCAACACCAATAGAGGTGATATCTATATCTAGCGTTAGTGGCCGTCGGAAGGTTGGTAGGGGTATTTCTCGTACCAATGCCATCCAAGGTGATGCTTCCCGTCGTAGGATCTACAAAGCGGAATAAAGCAAGTGCCAAAGTGGACTTTCCCCTAGAACGAAGAGGTTCAGACATATCGCTGCGTACCGAAATTATTTCTACTTACGACCCGGTGCGACCGACAATGCCAATCTTTTCTGAGGGCTAGGCGCATATATGCTAGTGAGCTTGAATACGACAAGATGTTATTAATGTTCTCGGACCTTGGCTTCAAACGAAACTCCGTTCAAGGCCGGCTCGAGTTCTGGGGAGTACTTAATCACGAGATTTTTGACAACCAGAGTGCCTTCCACAGTAGATGGCCATGTAATGGGTGGTCGACTCGACTCGATGATCGCAGGGGGCTCAGGCGGGAGATCAAGGTATTCTTGAATTCGTTCCACTGAGTTAACTGCGTAAGAGTAGGGAGTTTGTATCATCATTTAAATAATAATCGGGATGGTTCTCACAAGATTGTTCGAGGTCTGTCCAGAACCGAATGGACGAATATAACTACACCACCAGTGAGTTTAGTGAGTTTTATACTACTACTAAAAGGGAGTATACTGCCTTACACCGCGTACGTATTGCTGGGCTTGTACGATCACTACGCCTGCTAAGCCAGCGCTGGCACCAGCCATAAGTGAACCAACAATGGCCATAAAAACTGAAAGGGCGCCCAATGTGTCAAACCGGAACACAAGCCAACGGTTGCACATCCAAAAGTAGTGTGAGGCGGCCAGCGTGCGGTCGAGGCGCTCGTATAGTGTATTCAAAAACGCTCTTTCGGAGCCAAAGGCACGGACTGTAACAATACGCATCGTTAGTATTAGTGACTGGAGACTGCGATAGGTATGACCTCACCGGTAGCAATCCCCATAACTAGCTCACTAAAAGACGATGTAACTGGAGAGCGGGTATTTGACTCGATCCGACGAAGGTCCCGCGACGCATTGACATAACCGTAAGCAAGCCATAGGTGGAGACAGGCAATCGTGATGGCGGGTATGACAAACAATGGAATCACGTATACAATCGTGCCGGCAGCAATTGCGAGCGCGACAACCTGCCTGATGACCTGAACCATGAAGTCTTGAATGCCTATGCACGCCAAAGTGAACAAACAAAGATCATGCTAAAATTGGCCACAATTACCTCCATCGATCGCGTCAATATCTAGAACATTGCGATATGTTAGTGGGGCTCCTGCGTTGTCCAGATGTTGAAGAGCTGACCTTTACTATGAACCCCCACCAGAGCCGACAATCGAAGTTTAGTCATATCAAGGAGCTTAGGAGCCAGAATCGTACCTGAAGCGGTTCAGAATTCTCCCCGAAGGAGTCTTATCGAAGAATCGGCTCGGCGAGCGCATAACAGAGCGTAGCATGCTTTCGAACAACACGCGGGAGGCACGCAAGGAAGCAATGATCCGAGGAATCTGATTGAGGACGCCAAGTGAAGCAATAACACCCTCTGGAGAGAGTATCATTAAATAGGCACAAAAGTGGAGCGCTAATTTACTCACCAATTCCAATATAAATCAAAAGATATGGAAGGACATTGTGACTGGCGGACGGGAGATTGAGCCATTCGCCGACAACAGTGAGGGCGCTGTCTACTCTCTGATAGCTCTCGCTCCAATCTATGCCCAGTACGGTTTAGTTGCCGGACTCGATCCAATCCAAAATATTGCTCTTACGCTTGATCCATAACTTCTCAATCAATTGCACTAGGTGAGAGCGGTCAAATATGAACACTTGCTTTCAAAGCTAGCAAGTAAGCACTTACTCGATTGATCGGCTGCCAAACACATAACTAGAGCGGCAAACAGCAAGTAAGATGACGCCGACAAGTACGTTCTGTATACTTGGGCTTTTACCATTCCCCTGCCCAATACGATTCAGTGTTAGTATTCGCTCCTTATAAGAGATAGCTGTACATACGTTGATTTCCCCTCTTGGCCGACAAGTTTATTGATAGCGTTATTAGAGAGCTTTGCTTCTGTGCCCTCGCCCCCTTTCGTTGGTAGGTCGTCTTGTTCATAGGACTCCTTTTCAGCTCGAGCCTTTGATAAGACATCTGATTCGCGAAGCTGCGCGGCGGTACCCTGCGCTTGTATGCGACCATCGTGAAGTTTAATAACCCAAGCTACGATGGGCAACACCAAGTCAACGTAGTGGGTGGCCAGCACAATAGTACGATGCCTCATCAGTGGGCCAAGGAAGCACTGGTTCACAATTTCTTCAGCAGTATGTGAATCGACCGCTGCGAAATCCTTCTATTAGCTTGGCTATATGCGAGGGAGAATAAACCATGTAAATACCCGATAAAACATCATCCATTAGTACAACTTGGGTGCGAGCGTATACTGCACGCGCCAGTGCAACACGGGCCTTTTGTCCCCCAGAAAGCGATACGCCTTTCTCACCAATTTCCTGTAACACAAGACAAGGTAATTAACCCCGGTCAGAGACGCTAATCGAAATTAAACGCACGGTATTGTCACCAGCATCAAAGACAGCTAGGTCTGGTAAGAGTGCGCAGCAGCGTAGTGTGGCTTCGTAGCGCCCCTGGTCAAATGGTGAACCGAACAAACTACAAGCAAAATGACTCAGTATACTTCCTCCGTCACCAACATCCACCACGCATACATGTTATCCTTGATTGATTCTGAGGTGGAGATGGCGTTAGACTCCTCATTTCAAAAACAAACTATCAATACCTTACTATGCTCTAACCAAGGCTGCTGCGCGCAATAGCTAATAGCCAACGGAAGCCCCGTTTTCTCGTTTAGACGTGTCGGCTCCTTTGGAAGGAAGACCTCCCCTGCTACGCAATCCATTTCGCCCAGTAGCGCAGCAAGCACTAAGAATAAATCAACACATATGCCGTATTAAAACAAGCTTGCGTAGGCAACTTTTACTCACAAGCGGACTTTCCGGATCCTGTTGACCCGCACACCAATGAGATCTTGCCTTCGGGGAATACCATATTCATATCTTTCAGCGTAAAGGGCGGCTCGTCATTGTGTCTTGTGTCTGCTTCTTGTTCTTCTACGGCTGTTTCCTCCGCGGTTGGGTCCCTCACAGGGCGATTTCTCCACCACAGAAATCGTGCTGGGAAACTCATGGCAGTCCTCCAGATTGAAACAGGTTTGGCGGCACCATTGGGTTGACCTTGTGCATTGTTCGCAACATGGCCTTTTGAGGAGGCCGTTGGCCAACGAAAGGTAGCATCTGCACAGCCCACCCGCGTGTCAACTGGCGCATGTGGAGGAGCTGTAGAACGCTTTAAGGAAGAAACGTAATCTGGGACGTCCTCTTCAGAGAGATAATCTTCAATCCGCCCGAGTGCAGTAAGACACTGGACAACCCTGGGCGCAAAAAACAAACTAGTGTGTCAGAGATAGGGTTTCAATGCGAGCGAGGTGAACTGGACGTACCAGCTTATGATCATTGGAACCTAGATTCGATGCGGCCCTTATTAGCGCAAACTTGAGAATGTTTATACTTCCACTCACCGCAGTTAAACTTGGACTCAATATCCCAAATATCGCAATACATGGGAACGCGACGTCCACAGTCAAATCTCGTTTCGCCAGCAGCGTGAAACAACTAAAGCTAATGGCCGATACGAGTATAGGTACCGTATTCCATATCATGCTGATGAACAGGTACGTAATCTTGAGTTTTCGCAGCCATTTGAGCTCTTCATGCCGCACGTTGAGTACGCGAGTGACCCAGCGTGATTCCCAGGCCGAGAACTTGATCAGCTTGATAGCTTGAATAGCCTCGTTCATAGCTTGCATACGGCGGTCGCGCATTGTAGATTCGGCAGTATGTAGGCGAGTGGCACGCTTCACGATAAGCGTATTTAGTGGGAGAGCCAATACGAGGGCGATGCATCCAGTGAACGCGGTCCATCCCATCAGGTTGTAGAGCATCGCGCATGCAATAAGGATGCTTATCAAGGCATCATAAACGAACTAAAGACACCAGATAGTGCAGTTAGAATCACCGGAGTGATAAATAAAAATGACTTACCGGTCCTTGAGAGAACGTGATTGATAGGCGAAAGGCGTCTGAGGAAATCAGCGATATAATCCTCCCTACGTCTCCACTCGACGAGGGTCGGGGTGGGCCACTCTGAGCGTCATTTCCCTTGCCTTTAGTATCCTGGTTCTTAGATTGTGTTACGCCAGATATGTCCTTGTGCCTGAGGATCTTCTCGTAGACGCTCGCGACGAGCTCTCCGTCAATACGTATAGTCGCCCGCCGGGAGAAATATAGGTGTTGCAGATCACTTTGGGCCTTGATAAGTTGACAGGCGCATAACAAGATCGCAAAGATATAAGCGTCGCTTCGCTGTAAAGTGCGCGTGGTTCCAGTTTTCGCTGTCGCAGTGGGCTCCGAGGACTGACGCAAGATCGATGGGAAAGCCGCTGAATCCAATACGGCAGAGGAGTAAAAGTGCCAATTGCCTGAAAGAGTTGCAGTGTAGAAGGAATCGGAGGCGCCAGACGCCATGGTCTCAGCGGACATGGCTCGTAGAATCAAATTAAGGAAGAGCGGCGCAGAGAAGTTCATCAGAGTTGAGAGGAACTGACGCAAGAGAATTTAACGGATTAGTACCAAGGCAGAAGTCTAGGTAGATCAGTGCTTACTGTAAAAGCAATGTCGATAAATATATCCAGGCCGTTTGCAACAAACAACCTATATAAGAGCGAAGAATGTCTAGATTCCCAAGCAGTTAGATCAGTAAGCAAAATCAATGAAGAGAACGTGCCTAAGTTGAAGGAACTTGCGCATCACAACTCGAGTTCGCATAGCGTAGCTCAGTTTCCATATATCCTTCTCCTCCAGAGGTCGACGAGCACCAAGAGAAATAACGGGGCTAACCCAACTAAAGGTGATCCACTGCCATAATGTGCAATGATCTTCAAGAGTAACAGGGCCCTCCTATGAAATAACATTAGTTTGGGCTTTCAAAGACGACTATGAACATACTACGTCGTCCGCTTCAAGTCCGTGGACGATGCTCAATGGCATATTTACAATCGCAACTACTCCAGTCAAGCTCATGAAAACATTAAGGAGACATGTAGAGTGATCAAAGCTGAGGTTCGAGTGGCCACTGGCGGTCATAAACACCCCGTATAGGTCGATGCAAGCAGCAAGTAACTGAGAAACATAGATGACGAAGAGGTCGTAGTATGGCGTACGGGAGGGACGGATGTTTGGACGAAGCGCTGCGTACACCCAGGAGAACAGCGTCACAGCCAGAGCAGCGCTGCCAAACAGACCAAGCCTAGTCAAATCGTCGCCCTTTGCACGTAGGACGATATATGTTGTCCAAGTTGTCACTTGCAACAGTGGGACTAAGGTCAGGATGGCTTGCCGCCAGGTATCAGGTCGTGTGTTAGCGATGTTTCTATCCAAAAGAAGCGGCGTATCCTCTGTAGGAATGTTTGGTTCGATCGCACGATGTATACTTGGCTTGTTCTGAGTAGCTTTATCCTCTGCAACAGCGGCATCAACATCGTCTTGAGCTGTAAATTAATCTGCATTAGACACACTTGGCGAAACACCGTATCAAACTCACTGATAAACTCTTTAAATATCGCGATATCCGGTGCACGAACCCCTGCAATGCGGAGGACAATAGCCGACAAGACGAGCAGTGGTACTCCTGCGCCGAACGCCGCGCTTAATACACATGCAGTTGAATCAATACAAGTTTCGGTGTCGGAAATGTTGAAATGCTGCATAATACAGTACTTGCTATGCAGCTACCTGGCCGCTGCAGTGTGTTTAAGTAGAGATAAGACCATGACTCGCTGTGCACGCTCCATGTGCAAGTAAGGTTGGGTGCACGTTCTTACCTAGGGTAAGGTCCTAATCGGGTCACGCGAGACCCTGATTTTGTGTTTCTAAGAATAGCCGAACATCTCAATGAGCGATGACTTGTACAACATGAGGGGTTGCGGCTCCGAGATCAATTTCCATGCAAGTATCCACATGCATTACATGATAGCTCTTCGAAGCGACTTAACATCGAATTCTCGCGAGCTCCGATTTATAATGCTAGCAAAACATTTCGCTCTGAGTCGGTGCTGTTATAAATCGCGAGCACTGTTGAGCAAGAATAAAGCGTGCAATAACGTGGGACACCTACATTGGGATAACAGACCCATGACGAGGGCGACCCGGTAAGGTATAGTTGGTTGAAATGGTCCACAAGCCAGTCGTGATGTTCGTAGTCTCGAACGGCACATACCCACGCCCTGTGAAAGCAAAAAGTCAACCAATCGCTCCAGATACTCGTGACAAGGTCTTACCTCCATACTCATCAATAAACATGTGCCACTTTCCACCAATCTCTAGTAAGCTTAAACCCAAGCTTATTTCAACGCGCTTACCTTGCTAGCCACCGTATTTGACTTGAACACGGTTGGGCCTTCTCCTCTTGTTATAGAGCCCTTTCCTATACCCACAGCTACCTCTGTCCAGTTTCCCAGCACGGATTTGCTCTTCTCTTGCGTAATAAAATTCGAGTCTGGGATATTGGCTGCGGGCGTGCGCACGTCCTTGTTAAACCGGTGATATGTTCCTGTCGTGGTGTCAAAAACCATTGTCGTATCAATGACCGTCCGCCCATAGTCAATGTATACTTCAGCGGGGGTAAATGTGCAGAAGTCAGTCGTTGTGGAACGCAAGATGCGGTCATATGCCGAGCCGGCGTGCGCAGTGTCGTTGGCAGCGTAGAGAGCGCTAGCCCAAAATACGACGTATTTCTTCTGTGAGGGGTCCCAGATCGCCTCTGGAGCCCATCTAGAAACAATAGACTTAAAAGACTTGGCCATTATTCGCCACGGAATGACACATACGTGTTCCCTGCTGTCGCCGGAGATACCTCAACCAACCTATCGAAAGTATAATCCTCAGTTGAACCGTGCATATAAACCACACCGGTACGGTCATAGTCACCTAGGCGTTCCCCAGTCCTTTAGGTTATTCGATTCCCATATGACGATAGAACGGCTCCCATTCCGCACCGCCGCATCCCAGTTGCCATTTCCATAGATTTTCAAGTCCTGTGTTTCGTAGCTTGTCACTTGTAACAACACTCAAGCAACGATTTACTTACTGTAGCAAGTAACCAAAACTTAGACCCATCGTGTGCTCGGATGATAGAGGGATCGCGGACTCCCGTGGTTCCGACAGTTGAAGTAAGATAAGGAGTACCTCCGTGAACTTCAGTCCAGTTCAGGGCATTGTTTCCGTTGCTGACAGCGAAGGAAATGGTTTCTCCGTTGGAATAGCCCTCGCCCGTGAACTTGGGAATCGGTAAGTTTGTTTCACATGATAAGAGACAGTAGTCAAAATCAACTCACGTAGGCGAACATGTAGTCGGAATATTTGGTACTGATCTGACGTTCCTCGTTTATTGGCGTTGCAAGAACATATCCAGCCAGGAGCACGGAGGATAAGAAGGATAAAAGCAGCGATCGCATGGCGCGTAAAAGCCGTGAAGGGGGTTTCCGGGCAGTTTGAGAGCAGATATCTGCTTATATGCGTGGTCGTGGTGACCGAAGCGTAAATAGAGCGGACCGGGTTACCCCAAAGGAGCCGCGGTTCTTTGCCGGAACTATAGCCTCAATCGGGTTGGAGAGCGCGAAGCCCGGACATGGAATGATTACGGGGAACACCTCTGTTTACGGCTGGGAGTCACACGGGTGCTGTATGCGCTACGTTTCGTAGAGAATCGGAGTGTTTACCGAAATAATCATGATGGGCGAAGGTAATTCAATTGAGCATTTGATAGTGTATATCACGGTTGGACATTTGGCATGCACAGTTTGCGAGCGGAAATTAGCCTATAGACTAAGAAGTGCTTGGCGCTCAGCCTCGGTACTAGGAATATAATGGTAAATAGCGGCGCATAGGTTCTCGGTTTGACCACTCACATCGGAATGACCGAGCCGTGACGAGGGCGGCTGGGAAGTGAATAACTCGATGAGATGGCCCACGAGCCTGCAGCAATATCTGTAGTCTCGAAGGGGACGTATCCACGTCCTGGGCGAATCCATTAGCATTCATACAGAAGCTAGCAACAAAGCTCGACTCACCACCAAACTCGTCGATGAACATATACCACTTCATTATGGCATAAGCCGGTTATTCTTCGAGAATCAAGTGTAGTATCTCACCTTGTTGGCCACTGTGTTAGATTTGAACACCGTTGGACCTTCTCCCCTGGAGATCGTCCCTTTTCCGATCCCGGCAACGATACTCGACCAAGAACCCAAAATACTGGAGCTCTTCTCCTCAAACGGGAACTTTCCGTTAGGGGTTGAAGCACTATTTGCTCGCTCATCCTTGCTGAAGCGATAATACGTCGAAGTTGAAGAATCGTAAGCAATAGTAGTGTCGATCACCGACCAGCCGTAGTCTATGTAGACTTCGGGAGTGGAGAAGGTGTAGAAATCGGTGGTTGTAGCACGTAAAATGCGATGGTATGATGAGCCGGTATGAGCGGTGTCGTTGGCAGCATAGAGTGAGCTAGCCCAGAAAACCATATATGCATTCTGAGCAGGGTCCCAAATCGCCTCTGGTGCCCACCTGAGCAAATATCAGCATTTTTGGGTTATTTCAGACAATAGAACTACTAACGTATTTCCAGCTGTTGCTGGTGAGACCTGGACAAGCCTGTGAACTAGATAAGCGCTTGTGTGCGGATTGAGTTGTTTTAGTTTTACCTCGGGGTACCCCAGTTCTTTAAGTCTGTGGACTCCCAGATCACAATTGAACGACTTCCAGTACGAACAGCAGCATCCCAACTCCCCCCTCCATACATCTTGAGGTCCTGCCGGGTTAAGCCGCATTAGTTTGGTCGTTGAGCTGTATTACAAGGTTTTGCGTACTGTGGCTAGTAACCAAAATTTGGATCCGTCATGAGCCCGGATGATAGAGGGGTCGCGTACTCCTGTGGTCCCGACTGTAGAAGTAAGGTAGGGATTGCCTCCGTAGGCTTCGGTCCAGTTCAAGGCATTGTTTCCGTTGCTGACGGCAAACGAAATGGTCTCTCCATTGGAGTACCCTTCACCCGTGAACTAAGGGCTAGTTATTTGGTGAAGTGAATTGGCGTGTTGAGGCATAAACATACATAGGCAAACATATATCCGGCATAGGATGTTTGTCTCGTCTCAACAGATGGTGCGGCAATGGCGCTAGTCGTAAGAGCCGCCAAAAGAGACAAAGACAAAGGTAAGAAACGCATGGTGAGTAAAGCAAAGGCGGCTGGGATATCCTTCCGCCAGGTGCCAGCGAGCTCGAATAAATAGGTGCGAATGGAGGTGTGCACATGACGGTTCCCAGGAATAATGCGGACCGGGTCGCTTGTATTGCATGGGTTCTGAGTCGGAGGTATCTACTTGTTGAGGCGTATGGAGCCGCGTAAAACAAGTCGAAGCCCCGGAGTTGACATATCCCAGACTGCGCGCTCACGTGTTGGGACATTCCGAGAAGTCAGTGTAGTGTGCATATGCGAGTTACGTGCGATGTTTGCGTGCCCAGACATTCGAATTGTGAGTACATGTGAAAGTGGTTTCACGAAAGAAGAACCGAGTCCGCTCGTCAACCAAGAAGTGAACGAGATGTTTCCTTGATTCTCAGACGCATCGAGGGATATCCGTTTGGTCAAGCAGGAGTTAGACAATATAGGCCGAGTAAGGGGCAAAAAATGAATTAAATTGAGAGCTGTAAAGTAACAATTGTTTCATTGATGAGACGAGTAAGTTAGCGCTGTCAGAGAGTGTAATTAAGGTAGAGGGCATCAGTTTGCCTGGTTTGGGATAAGATCTAAATTAGTCACGTGACTTTGACACCACGCAACACAACATTCACGGCGCGCCCAGCTTCTATCTCCAGCTCCTTCCTCAATGGCTCGGAGTCACACTCCAGAGTCGGTCCCCGACAACTCTGACATTGAGGTTATCGAGTCTGTCGTCGAAATAGAAACCTCGTCAGCCAATGGACTAGTTTCGGATAACCCACCCGATGCGGCTTCGTCGGTTGAGCGTTCTTTCCCTCCCACACGGCCTTCGCGCAAGTTTTGGATAGAACTTCCACCTCTTCCTAAAGACTATGACGAGTATAGCTATATAAAGGTTCCTCGTTTGCGAAAATCTGAGGGGGACTCTACTTCGGAACTGGGCGAAGAGACCAGTCGCGTTCCCATAAAGCTTGTAGGGGAGCTTGTGCAGAACAAAACAAAGTACTACTTTGCTGAGGTTGAGGGTGGCATTGTAACAAAGGTACCTCATTGCGACTAATTTTTGTGACCCTTTCGCGATGTGTTGACTTTGCGCCACAGTTCACCGCTAATTCTGTCCAAGATAAATACCCTGCACTTGTACGGGCATACGGTGAGCTATCCCCACCAGTACCGAATTATTTCGTCTGACCGCGAGTGCCTTGTTGTAGAACGTAAACAGAAATCTGGTACACTCCCTTGCTTCGACCCTTCAAGTACTAAGGTTCATCCGAGACACCGCATTAAAATTCATATCAAGCCGCCTCAGCGTTCGACGAAGAGTGCGACCAGTACCTCCGCTCGTTCGTCCACGACAAGGGGCCGTAGCGAGGATGACGATGTTGTGACGGTTTCCTCCAGCAGTAGCGACAGTGACGGTGACAATGACAGCGACAGCGACGATGCTCCTGTCAGACAAAGCACCAGATTGGCAGCCCTTCCTGGGTGGGTTGTTTAGGCTATTGAAGATTTCCCGGTCAACTAACGTTTGTGTTTTAGAAAAAAGAGATTTAGTCCGCGGAAAGCCCGTAACCTCAGAAGCGGTAGAAAACGGGGTAGTGCGTCGACCTCTTCAGTCACCGAAATTCACTCGGACTCTGGCTCTGCATACGAAGTTCGGTCCTCCGAGTCCGAGGAACAACACATAAAGCCCATCCGACTCAAACGACCCGCTCGCAAGCGCGGTACAATCCGGGGTCTCGGAATCGTGCGCTCTATAGACGATCCTGCCGACTCTGACTCCGATACTGGCGAAGGCGCGGTTTTGCTCCGTCATCGTGACCGTTGCGAACGATGTGGCGAACTTCCTGCACACAAGCTCCTTGAAGCTTTCAATAGGCGCAAAGGGAAGAAGAAGGGCTCAGGGCGACCGAAAAAGAGTGCGGCGAGTGACGAGGAAAGCGAGCCCGAAGACGAGCGTATCGAGAATCTAGGAGGTTGGATTCGGTGTCTACACTGCTGCGTATCCGGGCACTGGGGGTGCCTCAGTGGCACACAACGACAGGAGATCCAACTCGCTGCTAAGGCGCATGAAAACGAGCTCAAGAAGGCCGAGATGCGTGCGGAAGGACACGAGGTAGTCGAGGGTGCTATGCTCGTGGAGAAGCGGAAAGCAATTTGGCTCGACGAGACGACCGAGTTTGTTTGCACGTCATGCGCGAGAGGAGCCCCGTGCATGGTCTGTAAGGAGGACACCACCCCGGAAACCCGACCGCAACCCGTAGACCTCAATGGCGGCACCAGCGCAAAAGATGCGATCGATCTAGCTACCCCTCCTCCCGAAGGGAAAATCCAAATCCAGCCTGCTACTCCCGCTCCAAACGAGAACAACGCAGCCCCGTCCTCTCCTAAATCGTCCGCTAAGCCGTTGTCTACCGTCAAACCCGGCGAACTTCATTCGAGATACGCCCCGGCTAACGTGAATCAGGTTTTATTCCGGTGCAAGAGCTGTCGCCGCCCCGCACACTGGCAGCACCTCCCTGCGCGCGATCCCAAGGACGAGTTCCAGCGTACCGCTCTCCAAATCGCGGCTGTTTATCAAGAGCGTGGTGCCGACCAGTGGAAATGTCACGACTGCGTACGGTGGCAATACCCTGCGGAGAGCATCCTTGCATGGCGCCCCGATCCTCCCGGTGCGGTAGAAACGTTCGCGCGCGGGGAAGTACCAAAGCCGAAGGACCCACTGCGCAGGGAGTATCTTGTCAAGTTCAAAGAGCGAGGATTTAGGCGCGTGGAATGGGTGCCGCATATGTGGTTGCTTTCGATGCACGAGGGGCTATTAAGGCACTTCCTGAAGTCTGGTACCAAGCTACCCTTGTTGGAGGACGAAAGCGAGGAGTTTCAGCAGAAGATCGGGGCGAGCCAAAAGGTTGACACTGGAAAGGGCAAGGCCGTGGAAAAGAATGGAGCACTCGACGTCCTCCCTGTTTTTGCGCGGTCGCGATCTACCTCTGCTGACGGGGGTGATGCGGACCAACCCGAGGACGACGGAACGCCTGGTCCGATGCTTGACGCTCCTCAACGCATACCTGATGGGTGGTTACGTATCGACCGCGTCTTGGACGTTGTTCTCAGTCTGCCCCAGACGGGCAGTAAAAAGATCACGCAGTTTATGAAACGGAAGTCGCGGGGCGGGAAGAATAAAAGGATCGATTCCGAAGAAGACCAACTCGCGTCTGATTCAGAGGAGGAGAGAGCTGGGGCACTGTTTGTTGACGGGGAGCCTCCTGACCCAGACTCGTCGATGACCGCGAAAGAGTTCGAGCTAAGGATGGGGCGCAAAGTCAAGGCAAAGGATATTCTAGAGCGCGCAGTGTGGGTCTACACGAAGTTCGAGGGCCTCCAGTACGATGACTGTATGAGGCATTTGTGTTTCTCGCTGTACCATGCGCTAACATCTTGCTCGTACCGGTAGGTGTATGGGACACGCCTCCTCAACCCGGTTCTCTTGAATGGGATTCGTACAAGAAGGCCGTCTCGCGCTACGTTTTCGCCCAAAGCGTAGAGGTACCTAAGCTGACCAAGGAGGAAGAGCGAAAGCGCGACAACCGCCCGAAGAGAAGCATAAGCTACTGGGCTGGTCAGGATTTGCAGCCGAAGTTGGAGGACAAGTCGCTTTCCTTAATGCCCTTCCAAGTAGGTTTCCATAGTCCACAAAGCTAGGTGTTTATTTGACAATGCGTATAGGTACAAGGTTTGCAGTGGCTTTATGGTAACTGGCATAATCTACAACCAAGTATTTTGGCGGACGATATGGGTTTGGTACGCATACATTCTACATTCTCGCATCCCATGGGTCTAATTGTTGCGCTAGGGAAAAACTGTTCAACTCGTAAGCTTGATTGGCAAACTCGTTTCGGAGCACGTCTTTCCGCACCTGATCGTCGTACCCAACTCGACAATCGTAAACTGGGTGCGTGAGTTCGAACGGTGGGTACCGCACGTCCGCGTAGTACGATTCAACGGCGAGGCGAAGGGTCGGGAAGTTATCAAAAAGACGGAGCTGTGGAATTCGGATGGGAAGCAAATGTATCATGCACTTGTTACGACGTATGAGACGCTGGCCGGCGCGGAGTTTCATCAAGTGTTCAAGAAACCTGGGCGTTGGGAGACGGTTGTTGTTGATGAAGGGCAGAGATGTACGTGTTCATATTCCGGCACCTATAACACGACCAACACTCGCTAACTCGTATTGCCGAACACAGTGAAGAGCGACTCTAGTTTACTGTTTAGGAAGCTGACCGAGCTGAAGACGATTCATCGGATCCTCATGACTGGAGTAAGTGGCCCGTTCATATTGGATAACAAACAACTAATCTAGTCTTGAAGACTCCACTCAACAACAACATTCGGGAGCTCTTCAACCTGATGAACTTCCTTGATCCTGTTGACTGGAACAACCTGGACGAGCTCGAAAAGGAGTATGACCAGGAGAACCTTACTGAAGAATTGATTGCCAGGTTGCACGAGCGGTACGCGTTCTTTTTTAATTTCTAATTTAATTTATATTGATGTGTTACTGACCTTTTCTGCTAGGCTTCGCCCATATTTCTTGCGTCGCCAAAAAGCCGAGGTACTCGACCTACCAGACAAGGTAACCATACGAGTGACAACAGAATGGAGCAAATACTCATAGTTTCCGACCAGCACGAGGTCATTGTACCAGTCTCGTTGGTGCCGATTCAGAAAGACATCATGAGAGCTATCCTTGGTGAGCAAGCCATTCAGCTTTTGTGATCCAGGAGAAACTAACCATTGATTTCTCAGAGGCTAATCTTTCGACGATTGGCTTATTCGTTGACAAAAACCTTAGAGAAACTCGCAAAGGACCAGGCCCCAAGAAATCTTCACTCCACAATGCTCTCATGGAAATGAGAAAGTAAGTGGTAGCATGGTTTGGCTCCTTGTGCAGACCTAACTCATAAAATCATAGGTGTATACAGCATCCGTATCTGAATCAGGCCGATATGGAACGAAGGGGCTTGTCTCAGGAAGAAACACTCAAACAACTCGTTGATGCTAGCGCGAAATTCAGATTGTTAAAGCTCCTATTGCCGCAACTCAAGAAACGAGGACATCGCGTGTTATTGTTCTCACAGGTGCGCAACACCCGATTTCGTCAACTGAGTCGCGCTGACTCCGTTTTAGTTCAAGATCGTGTTGGACATCATTGAAGATTTCCTCGTTATGGAAGGGTACAAGCTTCTTCGACTTGTAAGCGAATTACTCAATCTATATTCGACCCGCGCTCACGCTATCTGCATTACTAGGATGGTGATACCAAGAGTTCCCTTCGTCAAAAGGAGATAGACGACTTCAACAAACCAGGGTCAGACTATTTTATCTATATCCTTACTACTCGAGCTGGTAAGTAGGCGCAGCGCACAACCATTATAGGCTCTGACATTTCTGGTTCTAGGTGGTGTGGGAGTCAACTTGTGGAGTGCCGACACTGTGATGTAAGTGTATACAGGCCTTATAATGGCGTTTAACTAATGCTGCTTCCAGTGTCTTCGATCCAGGTAAAGTTGCCGGTGCTTCCCCGCACTAGCTCAAATAACACTGGTTATTTCAGACTTCAACCCACATCAGGATCTTCAGGCAATTGCACGCGCCCATCGGTGGGTTACCTAGTTATCCGTTTATATAAGTGCTAACCGTTACTTCTCGGTTAGGTATGGACAAACAAAACGAGTTCTTGGTATGTTCCACCCTTCAATCGTCAGCGGTGTCGCTAACCATTGTACTCAGTCTTCAAGTTCATGGCAAAGAGTACACCCGAGGGTAAGTTAGCTCAACCTGCCAAATCGCACTCATTTGACTTCTGGTCAAATTTACAGAGAAAATCTTCATGATGGGGAAGAAGAAGCTCGTGCTCGACCATCTCATCGTGCAAAAGCTTGGAGACGAAGACGAGATGGACGACATTCAAGGCATTCTGACCCACGGCGCCAAGGCGCTCTTCGAGAATCCTGGGGAGTCGGCCTCGGACATCAAGTGTACGCATACACCTTATTGATTGTTCCATTAACTCATCCTCTTAACAGACACTGAGCGCGACATAGAGGAACTCATTACTCGCGCCGAAACTGAGAAGAGCGAGGAGAAGTCTAGCGAAGGCGGCATGAAGTTTGACTTCGCGCAAGTCTGGGATCGGGGACAAGGAACTAAGACAGAGATCCCAGATGATACTCAGGACGGAACGGCGGACGAAGACTTCTGGGCCGGTGTGATCAAGCGTGCTGCTGAAGAAAAGGCTAAGAAGCGGGCCCAAGAGCTTACTGGGCGTGGCGCTCGCAAGAGAGTGGTCGCAGTACGTTCATTCCACCATTCTCCCTATCTCTCGCAATAGTTCCCTTGGTCGAATTTGGCTACCAACTTGAGTTTGAAACTAACTCACGTCTTTTTCCCCTTTAGAACTACAACGAATTGGACTTATTCGAAGGGTCACCCGAGAAAAAACCCAAGCCTAAAGCGCCAAAGAGTGGGGCAAGTAGTGATCGGAGTGACCGAGAATTCGAGCCTCCAGGCAACGAGCTATCAAGCACTAGTAGCGACGATGACGGCGATGTTACCTCCGACGACCAGCCGCTTATGCTGCGTTCTAATCCCCTCAGCAGCGAACCTGGTGCACGCCCCCCTGCTCCGGCGCTTCCTGGCTCCAACGATCCCAGGGTGATGCCAAACGCGTTGGCTGCTAATCAGAGGCATGTTCCTTCGCTCTCAACGACCTCCGCTATGCCAGCTGGAGCACCGCCGCCGCCCAAGGTGAAAAAGCCTAAGAAGCCCAAAGCCCCAAAGACAACAGTGCCTCCCCCGCTTGCTGGCCCCGCAGGCGCCCCCTCGACTTTCCCTGACGTTAGCACATTCCCCATACAAAACGCCACTATGATGTTAGGGGTGTACAAATGTCCGGCGTGCGGCCGACGGCACGGAATTGGCGGATGCGAGAAAAGTGCGCCGATCGATGAGTTGCTCGGTATATGGAACCAAATTATGAGCCCAGACAACTTGGACACCCAAGCTGACAAGGTAAGCTTGCCATTTATTACTCGGATTCCAAGTACTCAAGTTAGACCATTTTTTCAGATCTTTGTTTTCAACCACATCTCGAGAAAACTCAGATTGGCAGGTTTTGACCTAGAGCAACTTCAGCGAGCTGCTCCTCCGCCTATCCCTGTGCACAAAACCACTACAAAACCTAAGCCATCTAGACCAAAGGACTCTCTCGCGCTGGCATCTAGCAACGCGGCAGCGGCTAACTACGCTCAAGCACCTGGGGTAACTGGATCGGGTGGCGGGTTGGTGGCCAATCCGAAGCCTCGCAAGAAGCCTAAGCCTAAGCCTTCCGTTCCTGGTTCGTCTGGGTCCGTCGTGCCAGCCTTGCCTGCTCCGTATGAAGCTATGGCCACGTCGAAACACATTACTATGATTCCGTACCAGCCTCCTACTGCTACTGCTCCAGGGCCATCTCGTCAAGCACCTCCGTTCGTCAGCCACCCTGTACCTCCCACCACCGCAGCAGGGGCATTTACGTCCAAACATACTGCCCCCGTAGCCAGCACATCAAATAGAGTCTCCAGCGCCTCGGGCACTCTAACTGCTCTCCAAGATGCCGCACGCTTGCAAGCAGCAGCAACATATGCGCACCCAACGGTC
>JANWGL010000814.1:0-24546 GCA_025200755.1 Ceratobasidium sp. C01
TGATTACCTACGAGTGGGGCCTCTTGAGACGCTATAGTACTAAAGTGATATGAGGGACGTACTAATGACCGGTCTGTCGCCCTGCGTAAGATCTCTCCCGCTTCGAGCATTTCAACCATAAATGTGCTGCGGTCGCGGAACAAGTCGTCCCGCGCGCCGATCCGCGAGAACACTCTGTCGACAATGCCGATCTCAGCACTGTCTGCGGGGACAAATGACCCAGTTTGAGCGAGGATTGCGATGAGAGCGCATTGGCGGAGCACCGTGGACTTTCCGGCCTAACGGTGGAGTAACAGCAATCTTAGGTATGATCTTTCACCGGGCAAGGCCAGCGGAAAGTCTCTAACCATGTTAGGCCCCGTAATAAGCATGAGGCGAGAGTCTGGCCCCAGGTCTACCGTGTTGGGCGTGAATACACGACCAGAAGTGAGCAGACCGAGTTCGACAGCTGGATGGCGCCCATTAACCGTCAGGAAGTTCAAGCTGCATGAGCGATTAGCAATGAAAATCAACGAGTGATGGAATGTGAGCACTGACCTATCGTTCACTACTGGCCGAACAAAATTCATCTCCGCAGCAAGCTCTGCAAACCCGGCCGTTACATCGATCTCGTCAATGATACGTGCGTTGCGCCGGAGAGCAAACGAGCACCCGCCAACCTGGTAAACCAAGCTAATATTAGAGGCGTATCCACCGAGAGGGCTTGAAAAGCATACTTCCGCGCGGAGAGATTCCAGAGCATTTCGCTCGGCTTGGTGAATCCCAGCCTGACATTCAATGATGGCCGTCCCTAGCTCACTCCACGGCTGCGCATATACTATTATTAGCATGGCTAATGCACGACCGTAATATATATTACCTTATAGAAAAAGCTTTCCGTGCTACCGCTTTTCGATAGAGGGATGAACTCTTCGGCTGTCCTTATTTTAGCGCCGAACTTTTTTGTATTTGCTACGTGAATATAGATCCCATGCGGTGGACCCATTTTCAGCGTCAAGGTCGAAACGCCTGATGCATGCGAGGTGAGTGAGCTTATGGGTTGGCAGGGAAATGAGACGTACTGTAATCAAGTTTCAACTGCCTCTGCATTGCTTGTTGTCGAGTCTTCAATTTCTTCAGTTGCTTGTGAAGGTTCAGTAACTCGGGGTTGAAACTATGAAAACATAAATTTCATCGAAATAAATAGATAGATTTCACTCACTCAGGTTTAATGGACCAATTTTTGGATTCAGGCAAAGACTCCTGCGATTTAGCATCCCCCACTAAAGGAGTATCGGCGCTGGAATGCATCATTTCTTCCTCTCCTAGGATTGGTGTTGTCACATGTACCGCCGTTCCAATCCTCTCTGCGAGCTGAGACAAATCCGACACCCTGCTCAACAGAAGCCCTAAGCTGTCGAACTGATCTTGGTTATCCTCGGCCCTCGCGGTCAATTTTGTTTCTAGGCGAAGCCGGGCAACGATCTGGGAGTGCACGCCAATAGTTTCTGCGATGGCCAAAAGGTCGTCTGCATCCCCACGCCGGAGTAGAAGTTTTTGAACAAGTCGTATTGCATCTCCTGTTTGGCGGAGCAGAGTAAAAACGTCCTGGCGCAGGTGTGGGTGGGCGTGGAATAAAGCTACCAATGCTTGTCGAGCCTGGACTTCCTCGACCGATGTACTTGGTCCGCCTTTTGAACAGTCAGAAAGGAGCTGCAAAAAGATGTAATACATACAACTTACAAAGCCACCTTGACAGCAGTCTCGAGCCTGAAGTAGTGACCGTCCGTTTAACTACTGACAAAAGACTACCCGTGTTGCTCTCGCCTTGAGAACCTTTCTGGATCTCGAGTGCCCGGACTGTATGCGCATCAATATGCATACGTGCGTCCTCTTGTACCCGAACTGGTGTTGTAAGTGCCGGCATACTCTCCCGTAGGTTTGCTTGTAGAAAGGAGCTAATTAATTGGATTGCGAGTGTCTCCGATGGCGAGAAGACAGTGCCTGAAATTGCTCCCTCCGAGTTGATATCGGCCAAGGCGTCGGATGCTGAAACGGACGTAATGTTATCTGTGCTAGTTGGTATGGGGAGCAATGACAAGGGCGTAGTTTCGGGCTCTGCCGCAGTATCACAGTAGGCGACACTGGTGGTCCCACCTTCGAGTGCTACGCGTATGGGATGATCTACGTATTCTGGCCCTTCGAGTTCCTTATTCAAGACAATCTCGCGCGCACCGATCCTTGCTAGATCATCGCCGAGCTGTGACGTATTCGAGATTTGAGTGAAAAATTCGCCTGTGGCGACGTCCATCCAGGCAATACCAATGCTCGTAGAGTCTGCGTCGCCTGGGACAATAGCGCATACGTAGTTGTTGTCGTAGGGATTCACAAATGACTCGTCGATCAGCGTGCCTGGAGTAACGATCCGAACTACTCGGCGTTCAAAGGGGCTGCCGAACGTCTTTTTTCGAACACCTGGAATGACGGGCGGCGCACCAGGTCTCCGAAACTCCTCGCAGAGAGCCACGAACCGTTTTTCGGTTTGTACAAGTGTCTTCAGGTGGCGGTCGAGGTGAATTAGAGGAAAACCTGCCATGTCTACCATCCTACCACGAACCCCCCAGCGTCGTTGTGCGAGCTTAATATTAAGCAGTTTTGCCACCTCGGGCGCCTGATCAAAGTAAGACTCATAGAACTGGCCCACTCGTGTTAGGAGGATACAATGGGGGAATTTCGCAAGGTTCTCGAGGATGTCGCGAGCCAGCTGAGTCCTAGGCACTAGACGGTAGGGAATTTTGTTTCGTAGTAGTTGATACAAAAGGTTGGGTTTACACTCACATGAGGACTTGGTAGGTTTGATCACGTTTTTCTTTTCGGGTTTAACCTCAGTTGTGGGCTTTGCTTTTCTCGTGGTTTTCTTTGGGACGTCCGTTATAGCTGGGGAGGGCACGAGAAGAAGAAAGTCAATATTTCGGTACGACTTAAGCAGTCTGGCCTACCTTTTCGAGTCCGTTTAGTGGGAACGACCGGTGTAGGCTCAACGATGGTTACATCTACAACCGGCTCCTTGACGGGGGACGGTTTGTTTGCTTTTTTCTGAGTACCTGTGTGAGATTAATTTAACGATTGTTCAGGTTAGTGTCATAAAACGCCTTTGCACATACGTCCTGACCCGGTGCGAAGAGGGCCAAAAGTGAGAATCGCTTCCTCCTCCTTTATTTCCTAACCATACATCAGATGGAACAGAGTGTGGTGGCCGGCAAGTTGAGCTAATGACTGACCGCCCATAGCTCCGCAACATCGGTGGCCACTCGATCTGTTACTTTAGCATTTCGAGGAGTGGAAGAATGAAAGCTACGATAGAAGTTGAATCGTCCAGCTTTCCTCAGTGGCCTTGTAGAGAGCTCAGACACCTTGGTTTTGCCAGATTTGAGCCGCATTCTCGAGACAGAATTCATCCGGCTAGTCAAGGTAACGCAGACTCAAAGCTACAGGACAATCGCCAGCGAGCCCAAGGATGGCACAAGTCTCCTAAGCGTATCGCTAACGGTAAGAGTAGCCAGAATTAGATTCAAGATTGTAGTCGACGGAGTGCACAGACCATGGCGATTCAGAAAGATCTTCGATCACGTGACTAGTAGCCCCCACCAGGGCGCCATTTCTTTCGCCCCAGACTCAGCTCTAAAGTAAAGCCTAGTTGAAACTCCTGGTATACCATCCAGATATGTGTGGTATTGCACTTCTATTGGGTGTGTCTAGTAGCGGCGACGGGAATCCGCCCTCAACTCTCTGGGAAACCCTATGCTCAACTTGTGCTGCTCGAGGTGAGAGCTCGAAAAATCGAAAACACCTTAACCAGCTTTGTACAGTGTAAAATACCGCGTACTGAAACAGACCACAGGACCCGATTGGTCTGAATCCATACTGTTCGATCTGGCCAACGACAGACTCGAAAAGGGGCGTGCTATCTCCGTATATGCTTCAGTGCTGCACTTACGTGGGCCAGATAGTCTTGAAGCGTTAACACGGTGCGTATCTCTCATTTACCAATTCAAGGTTGATCGAATAAATGCCGTCCAAAACAGCCAACCTCATATCAGTACCGACGGGTCTGTTTTTGTCTGGAATGGAGAGGTAAGTTTGTACCAGTGGTTTAAATCCATACCTTTCGGTTTATTAATTGCAGTAGATTTTGGGAGGTCTTCCGGCAAGTTTCTAAAGTACGCATATTTTATGGGATGAATCCTGTTCATGGTTGGAACTAGATTCCTACCGACGAAAACGATGGTGCTAGGCTATTTGCATTGATCCAAAATAGCCAGCGTGACACTGCTACACTAGCCGATATAATGGCAGGAATAGAGGGCCCGTAAGACGTTTCTCCTGTTAGCTCTTTTTCAATGACCCATCTCCTCGATAGTTACGCATTTATATACCTAGACGTAAGTTCAACTCAAAAGCCACTCATATTGATAGGCGTGACCCCACCAGAAACCAAGCAGCACACTCCACTTCGCTCGCGATCCCCTTGGAAGAAGGTCACTATTAATTCATCCGCCAACACCATCCGAGCCATTTCTAGTACTTTCTTCAGTAGCCAACAGATACGCAGGGATCGAATACGATGAAGTTTCAACTTCAGGAATATTCTCTCTTTCTTTGGACCACGACAGTATTTTCGAGGTATATTCGTCTCCGTATTCTCCCGCCTCAGCTACTGACTCACAGATCACCCCAAGCATATGTCCAGCATGGAGTATATACCTCGAGGGACCTCAGTGTTTGTGCGTTAAACTCCTTGATAAGAGTTGAACCTGGAGCACGAGCCCCCCTAGCAGGCAGGTCAACTAACTCTCAACCGCGAAATACCCTTGAATTCCTCGGACTCGATTTCCTTCGAAAAAGTCCATGCCTTTATCGACAGATTGAACGACAGCGTGAAGGCACGCGTTTCAAATATCCCAAACAACGTTGGTCACACCCAAGACACAAGGTGAGTGGGACTTAACCCACCCTTTTACATATGCTTACGACAAAATCAGTCCGGTCGCCCGACTGGGTATTTTATTCTCGGGCGGAATAGATTGTTCGGTTCTTGCCTACTTGGCGGATAGGTTAGTGCTCTGGATCTACACTCATATGGTATTAAGTTTTGCATAGGCATGTCCCTCGTGGAGAACCCATCGACCTGCTCAACGTTGCGTTTGAGAACCCCCGTAGCTTGAACGCCCCTAACAAGCAAAGCCTTCAAGAAGAAAGAGCGCAGCGAAAGCGTAGCAAAAAAGAACGAAAAGGGGGAACCCCAACATTGGTCGTTGGCGACGAACCCCCTACGTCAACCAACGAACCTCCTAAGATCGGGGCTTATGACGTGCCTGATCGTATAACAGGATTGGAGGAAGTGGAGGAGTTGCGTCGATTGTGCCCTCATCGACAGTGGAACTTTGTGAGTTCGATTCCTTATTGGCATGGGTTCTTTATTTAGAAGTATATACTAATTTAGCTGGGCAGGTATGCGTCAACGTCCCTTATGATGTTTGTCGTTGGATTTCTCGTTGCGTGCGTAACTAATAGCTTGAGCAAACAGGAATGCAAACAAGAGGAACCCAAAGTTTTATCCCTTATGTATCCCTCAAGGACAGTGATGGACCTCGTTAGTTACACCATCTTTTCTGCTGGACGTCTTCCTCACAGTGCTTGTAGAGTCTCGCTTTGGCGCTTTATTTTGCGTCTCGCGGGAAGGGAACTCTCAGTACGACGCCACAGAGTAACACTGGAGTCAATTACACCAGCCCCGCGAAGGTATTACTCAGTGGCCTCGGCTCCGACGAACTCCTTGGAGGCTACTCGAGACATAAACACGCATATAGTCGGGGTGGCTGGGACGCATTGATCAATGAGGTGACTAATTATCTGAAAAACGCGCTCTGTACACTCATAGTCACGTAGTTACAACTAGACCTAGATCGGCTCCCCTCGCGGAACCTAGGGCGAGACGACCGCGTTATTTCCGCTCACGGACGGGAATCGCGCTATCCCTTTCTCTCCCTGTCCCTCGTGGCCTACCTTGCACAATTACCGGTACAGGTTAAGGTGGATCCGCGGCTTGCAGTCCAAGAGGGAACCCCGGGGGCTGGCATGGGCGATAAAACACTACTTAGGTTAGCTGCAGATCGCTTAGGTCTGATACTAGCTAGTAGGAGAACGAAGCGTGCGATGCAATTCGGCAGTCGCAGCGCTCGAATGGAGGGTGGGAGTGCCGAGAAAAAAGGCCACGTTTTGTTAGAATGAAACTTGTAAGACCATGCAAACAGTTGTGTTAGGTAGTGCACTACTACTTACGTTGGGGTGCATATAAGATGGTTTCGTTCGCAAAATAACGTGGAATCGGTTATATTTCGTAGTTGCTATGTCATTCAATAGATGCTATATGCACACACGAAGTGCTATGGTTGTACAGTGTGGTAGACCTGCTCTCTCTAGGTCAAGATGTCGCCCTCGAATTTCAGTCGAGCCATCCTTAAAAGTTCATGGTAATCACCACTTCGTTTGCACATTTCATGAAACGGCCCATCCGACTTCTTGAGTAGGTTCCACGGAGTATCGAACTCTACTACCCGCCCAGCATTGAGGACAAGAATGCGGTCGTTATCTGCAATACTTAGTGAGCTATGGAATATCAAGGTGTGCGTAGCAGTGCGTGTGCACCTATGATTGTTCGCAGGCGATGGGCAATAGTCAGTAAAATACTTTGACTGAACTCGTCGCGGATCGTGGCTTGGATTCTACGAGATGGCTTAGAACAGGGCTCCATTCAATTAATAATATATTCGTACTTAGCGTCAGTTTCAAAGTCCACCTACAAAGATTGACATGCTATTAGGGATGCTCAGGTAGCAATAAGATCCGATTTCAACATACCGATGCGGTTGATTCGTCCATGACAATGAGACTGGACTTGCGCAATAGACTATTCGTAATGCAACCGGGGAGTTCAACTGGTTGTACACGCACACGACTGGACGGGTTACTTACGCTCTTGCCATTGAGAGTAACTGTCTTTGGCCGTGGCTGAAGTTGTTGCCTCCCTCACTGACCTTCGTTTCCAAACTGAAAATACTTCCACTCCCTCCGGGTATACCAGCCTCTGCGGGAATGTGTATGCCTGAATTGTTGCTTGACGAGGCGTCCCCTACTGCGTTTCTACTCTGATCAAAACCTTTTACGTCTGAAGGTAACTGGTTCGTAGGTGTTGGACGAACGGAGAGTTCGGCCGTCCGTAGGTGCACGCGTTGGAGTGCTTGAACGCATTCCGCATCTGTATACTCATCGAATGGATCCTAAATCACGGCGGGATAAGCCCACTCGCCCTCAAACCCATTCAGTTAACAACTCACTAGGTTTTCCCGAACTGTTCCTTTGAATAAGACAACATCTTGTGCGATCAAGGAGAGGCGAGACCGCTACACGCAAAAGAATTATTGACCCGGGATAGGTTGTAGATGGGGAAACTACATACCAGATCTTCAACACCAATAGAGGTGATATCTATATCTAGCGTTAGTGACCATCGGAAGATTGGTAGGGTTTATTTCTCGTACCAATGCCATCCAAGGTGATGCTTCCCGTCGTGGGATCTACAAAGCGGAATAAAGCAAGTGCCAAAGTGGACTTTCCCCTGGAACAAAGAGGTTCAGACATATCGCTGCGTACCGAAATTATTTCTACTTACGACCCGGTGCGACCGACAATGCCAATCTTTTCTGAGGGCTAGGCGCATATATGCTAGTGAGCTTGAATACGACAAGATGTTATCAATGTTCTCGGACCTTAGCTTCAAACGAAACTCCGTTCAAGGCCGGCTCGAGTTCTGGGGAGTACTTAATCACGAGATTTTTGACAACCAGAGTGCCTTCTGCAGTAGATGGCCATGTAATGGGTGGTCGACTCGACTCGATGATCGCAGGGGGCTCAGGTGGGAGATCAAGGTATTCTTGAATTCGTTCCACTGAGTTAACTGCGTAAGAGTAGGGAGTTTGTATCATCATTTAAATAATAATAATCGGGATGGTTCTCACAAGATTGTTCGAGGTCTGTCCAGAACCGAATGGACGAATATAACTACACCACCAGTGAGTTTAGTGAGTTTTATACTACTACTAAAAGGGAGTATACTGCCTTACACCGCGTACGTATTGCTGGGCTTGTACGATCACTACTCCTGCTAAGCCAGCGCTGGCACCAGCCATAAGTGAACCAACAATGGCCATAAAAACTGAAAGGGCGCCCAATGTGTCAAACCGGAACACAAGCCAACGGTTGCACATCCAAAAGTAGTGTGAGGCGGCCAGCGTGCGGTCGAGGCGCTCGTATAGCGTATTCAAAAACGCTCTTTCGGAGCCAAAGGCACGGACTGCAACAACACGCATCGTTTGTATTAGTGACTAGAGACTGCGATAGGTGTGACCTCACCGGTAGCAATCCCCATAACTAGCTCACTAAAAGACGATGTAACTGGAGAGCGGGTATTTGACTCGATCCGACGGAGGTCCCGGGACGCATTGACATAACCGTAAGCAAGCCATAGGTGAAGACAGGCAATCGTGATGGCGGGTATGACAAACAATGGAATCACGTATACAATCGTGCCGGCAGCAATTGCGAGCGCGACAACCTGCCTGATGACCTGAACCATGAAGTCTTGAATGCCTATGCACGCCAAAGTGAACAAACATAGATCATGCTAAAATTGGCCACAATTACCTCCATCGATCGCGTCAATATCTAGAACATTGTGATATGTTAGTGGGGCTCCTGCGTTGTTCAGATGTTTAAGAGCTGACCTTTACTATGAACCCCCACCAGAACCGACAATCGAAGTTTAGTCATATCAAGGAGCTTAGGAGCCAGAATCGTACCTGAAGCGGTTCAGAATTCTCCCTGAAGGAGTCTTATCGAAGAATCGGCTCGGCGAGCGCATAACAGAGCGTAGCATGCTTTCGAACAGCACGCGGGAGGCACGCAAGGAAGCAATGATCCGAGGAATTTGATTGAGGACGCCAAGTGAAGCAATAAAACCCTCTGGAGAGAGTATCATTAAATAGGCACGAAAGTGGAGCGCCAATTTACTCACCAATTCCAATATAAATCAAAAGATATGGAAGGACATTGTGACTGGCGGACGGGAGATTGAGCCATTCGCCGACAACAATGAGGGCGCTGTCTACTCTCTGATAGCTCTCGCTCCAATCTGTGCCCGGTACGGTTTAGTTGCTGGACTCGATCCAATCCAAAATATTGCTCTTACACTTGATCCATAACTTCTCAACCAATTGCACTAGGTGAGAGCGGTCAAATACGAACACTTGCTTTCAAAGCTGGCAAGTAAGCACTTACTCGATTGATCGGCTGCCAAACATATAACTAGAGCGGCAAACAGCCAGTAGGATGACGCCGACAAGTACGTTCTGTATACTTGGGCTTTTACCATTCCCCTGCCCAATACGATTCAATATTAGTATTCGCTCCTTATAAGAGATAGCTGTACACACGTTGATTTCCCCTCTTGGTCGACAAGTTTGTTGATAGCGTTATTAGAGAGCTTTGCTTCTGTGCCCTCGTCCCCTTTCGTTGGTAGGTCGTCTTCCTCATAGAACTCCTTTTCAGCTCGAGCCTTTGATAAGACATCTGATTCGCGAAGCTGCGCGGCGGTACCCTGCGCTTGTATGCGACCATCGTGAAGTTTAACAACCCAAGCTACGATGGGCAACACCAAGTCAACGTGGTGGGTGACCAACACAATAGTACGATGCCTCATCAGTGGGCCGAGGAAGCACTGGTTCACAATTTCTTCAGCAGTATGTGAATCGACCGCTGCGGAATCCTTCTATTAGCTTGGCTATATGCGAGAGAGAAAGAAACCATGTAAATACCCGATAAAACATCATCCATTAGTACAACTTGGGTGCGAGCGTATACTGCACGCGCCAGTGCAACACGGGCCTTTTGTCCACCAGAAAGCGATACGCCTTTCTCACCAATTTCCTGTAACACGAGATAAGTTAATTAACCCCGGTCGGAGACGCTAATCGAAATTAAACGCACGGTATTGTCACCAGCATCAAAGACAGCTAGGTCTGGTAAGAGCGCGCAGCAGCGTAATGTGGCTTCGTAGCGCCCCTGGTCAAATGGTGACCCGAACAAACTGCAAGCAAAATGACTCAGTATACTTCCTCCGTCACCGACATTCGCCACGCATACATGTTATCCTTGATCGATTCTGAGGCGGAGATGACGTTAGCCTCCTCATTTCAGAAACAAACTACCAATGACTTACTATGCTCTAACCAAGGCTGTTGCGCGCAATAGCTAATAGCCAGCGGAAGCCCCGTTTTTTCGTTTAGACGTGTCGGCTCCTTTGGAAGAAAGACCTCGCCTGCTACGCAATCCATTTCGCCCAGTAGCGCAGCAAGCACTAAGAATGAATCGATACATATGTCGTATCAAAACAAGCTTTCATAAGTAACTTTTACTCACAAGCAGACTTTCCGGATCCTGTTGACCCGCACACCAATGAGATCTTGCCTTCAGGGAATACAATATCCATATCTCTCAGCGTAAAGGGCGGCTCGTCATTGCGTCCTGTGTCCGCTTCTTGTTCTCCTACGGCTGTTTCCTCTGCGGTTGGTTCCTTCACAGGGCGATTTCTCCACCACAACAATCGTGCTGGGAAATTCATGGCGGTCCTCCAGATTGAAACAGGTTTGGTGGCACCATTAAGTTGACCCTGGGCCTTGTTTGCAATATGGCCTTTTGAAGTTGTCGTTGGCCAACGAAAGGTAGCATCTGCGCAGCCAACCCGTGTGTCAACTGGTGCATGCGGAGGAACTGTAGAACGCTTTAGGGAAGAAACGTGGTCCGGGACGTCCTCTTCGGAGAGATAATCTTCAATCCGCCCGAGCGCAGTAAGACACTGGACAACCCTGGGCGTGAAAAACAAACCAGAGTGTCAGAATTAGGGTTTCAATGCGAGCGAGGTGAGCTGGGCGTACCAGCTTATGATCATTGGAACCTATATTCGATGCGGTGCTCATTAGCGCAAACTTGAGAGTGTTTATACTCCCACTCACCGCAGTTAAACTTGGACTTAATATCCCAAATATCGCAATACACGGAAACGCGACGTCCACAGTCAAATCTCGTTTTGCCAGCAGCGTGAAACAACTAAAGCTAATGGCCGATACGAGTATAGGTACCGTATTCCATACCATGCTGATGAACAGGTACGTAATTTTGAGTTTTCGCAGCCATTTGAGCTCTTCATACCGCACGTTGAGTACGCGAGTGACCCAGCGTGATTCCCAGGCCGAGAACTTGATCAACTTGATAGCTTGAATAGCCTCGTTCATGGCTTGCATCCGACGGTCGCGCATTGTAGATTCCGCAGTATGTAGGCGAGTGGCACGCTTCACGATAAGCGTATTCAGGGGGAGAGCCAATACGAGGGCGATACATCCAGTGAACGCGGTCCATCCCATCAGGTTGTAGAGCATCGCGCACGCAATAACGATGCTTATCAAGGCATCGTAAACGAACTAAAGACACCAGATAGTCCAGTTAGAATCACCGGAGGGGGAAATAAAAGTGACTTACCGGTCCTTGAGAGAATGTGATTGATAGGCGAAAGGCGTCTGAAGAAATCAGCGATATAATTCTACCTACGTCTCCACTCGACGAGGATCGGGGTGAGCCACTCTGAGCTTCATTCCCCTTGCCTTTAGCATCCTGGTTCTTGGATTGTGTCACTCCAGATATGTCCTTGTGCCTGAGGATCTTCTCGTAGACGCTCGCGACGAGCTCTCCGTCAATACGTATAGTCGCCCGCCGGGAGAAATACAGGTGTTGCAGATCGCTTTGGGCCTTGATAAGTTGACAGGCGCATAACAAGATCGCAAAGATATAAGCGTCGCTTCGCTGTAAAGTGCGCGTGGTTCCAGTTTTCGCTGTCGCAGTGGGCTCCGAGGACTGACGCAAGATCGATGGGAAAGCCGCTGAATCCAATACGGCAGAGGAGTAAAAGTGCCAATTGCCTGAAATAGTTGCAGTGTAGAAGGAATCGGAGGCGCCAGACGCCATGGTCTCAGCGGACATGGCTCGTAGAATCAAATTAAGGAAGAGCGGCGCGGAGAAGTTCATCAGAGTTGAGAGGAACTGACGCAAGAGAAGTTTAACGGATTAGTACCAAGACAGAAGTCTAGGTAGATCAGTGCTTACTGTAAAAGCAATGTCGATAAATATATCCAGGCCGTTTGCAACAAACAACCTATATAAGAGCGAAGAATGTCTAGATTCCCAAGCAGTTAGATCAATAAGCAAAATCAATTAAGAGAACGTGCCTAAGTTGAAGGAACTTGCGCATCACAACTCGAGTTCGCATAGCGTAGCTCAGTTTCCATATATCCTTCTCCTCCAGAGGTCGACGAGCACCAAGAGAAATAACAGGGCTAACCCAACTAAAGGTGATCCACTGCCATAATGTGCAATGATCTTCAAGAGTAACAGGGTCCTCCTATGAAGTACCATTAGCGTGGGCTTTCAAATACGACGATAAACATACTTCGTCGCCCGCCTCAGGTCCATGGACGACGCTCAATGGCATATTTACAATCGCGACTACTCCACTTAAGCTCATGAAAACATTAAGGAGACATGTAGAGTGATCAAAGCTAAGGTTCAAGTAGCCACTAGTGGTCATAAACACCTCGTATAGGTCGATGCAAGCAGCAAGTAACTGAGAAACATAGATTACGAAGAGGTCGTAGTATGGCGTACGGGAGGGACGGATGTTTGGACGAAGCGCTGCGTACACCCAGGAGAGCAGCGTCACAGCCAGAGCAGCGCTGCCAAACACACCAAGCCTAGTCAAATCGTCGCCCTTTGCACGTAGGACGGTATGTGTTGTCCAGGTTGCCACTTGCAACAGCGGGACCAAGGTCAGGATGACCTGCCGCCAGCTATCAGGTCGAGTGCTAGAAATGTTTCTATCCAAAAGAAGTGGCGTATCCTCGGTAGGGATATTTGGTTCGATCACACGATGTATACTTGGCTTGCTCTGAGCAGCTTTATCCTCTGCAACAGCGGCATCGACATCGTCTTGAGCTGTAAATTAGTCTACATTAGATACACTTAACGAAACGCCGTATCAAACTCACTTATAAACTCTCTAAATATTGCGATATTTGGTGCACGAAGCCCTGCAATGCGAAGGACAATAGCGGACAAGACGAGCAGCGGTACTCCTGCGCCGAACGCCGCGCTTAACGCGCACGCAGTTGAATCAATACAAGTTTCGGTGTCGGAAATGTTGAAATGCTGCATGATACAGTACTGGCTATGCAGCTACCTGAACGCTGCAGTGTGTTTAAGTAAAGATAAGACCATGACTCGTTGTACACGCTCCATGTGCATGAAGGGTTGGGTGCACGTTCCTACCCGGGGTAAGGTCCTAATCGGGTCACGCGAGACCCTGATTTTGTGTTTCTAAGTATAGCCGAACATCTTGATGAGTGATGACTTGCACAACGTGAGGGGTTACGGCTCCGAGATCAATTTCCATGCAAGTTTCCACATGTACACATGACAGCTCTTCGAATTGACATGACATATTTCGCGTTTATAATGCTAGCAAAACATTTCGCTCTGAGTCGGTGCTGTTACAAATCACGAACAGTGTTGAGCAAGAATAAAGCGGACGATAACGTGGGACACCTACATTGGGATAACAGACCCATGACGAGGGCGACCCGGTAAAGTATAGTTGGTTGAAATGGTCCACAAGCCAGCCGTGATGTTCGTAGTCTCGAACGGCACATACCCACGTCCTATGAAAGCAGAAAGTCAGCTAACCGCTCCAGGTCCTCGTGACAAGGTCTTACCGCCATACTCATCAATAAACATGTGCCACTTTGCACCAATCTCTAGTAAGTTTAAGTCCAAGCTTATTTCAGCGCGCTTACCTTGCTAGCCACTGTGTTTGACTTGAACACAGTCGGACCTTCTCCTCTTGTTATTGAGCCCTTTCCTATACCCACAGCTACCTCCGTCCAGTTTCCCAGTACGGATTTGCTCTTCTCTTGCGTAATAAAATTCGAGTCTGGGATATTGGCTGCGAGCGTGCGCACGTCCTTGTTAAACCGGTGATACGTTCCTGTCGTAGTGTCAAAGACCATTGTAGTATCGATGACCGTCCGTCCATAGTCAATATATACTTCAGCGGGGGTAAATGTGCAGAAGTCAGTCGTCGTGGAACGCAAGATGCGGTCATAGGCCGAGCCGGCGTGCGCAGTGTCGTTGGCAGCGTAGAGAGCACTAGCCCAAAATACGACGTATTTCTTCTGTGAGGGGTCCCAGATCGCCTCTGGAGCCCATCTAAAAACAATAGATTTAAAAGACTTGGCCATTATTCGCCACGGAATGACACATACGTGTTCCCTGCTGTCGCTGGAGATACCTCAACCAACCTATCGAAGTTATAATCCTTAGTTGGGCCATGCATATAAACCATATTAACACGGTCATAGTCACCTAGGCGTTCCCCAGTCCTTTAGGTTAGTCGACTCCCATATGACGATAGAACGGCTCCCATTTCGTACCGCCGCATCCCAGTTGCCATTTCCATAGATTTTCAAGTCCTATGTTTCGTAGCTTGTCACTTGTTACAACACTCAAGCAACGATTTACTTACTGTAGCAAGCAACCAAAACTTAGACCCATCGTGTGCTCGGATGATAGAGGGATCGCGGACTCCCGTGGTTCCGACAGTTGAAGTAAGATAAGGAGTACCCCCGTGAACTTCAGTCCAGTTCAGGGCATTGTTTCCATTGCTGACAGCAAAGGAAATAGTCTCTCCGTTGGAATAGCCCTCGCCCGTGAACTTGGGAATCGGCAAGTTTGTTTCGCGTTGTAGGAGATTGTAGTTAAAACCAACTCACGTAGGCGAACATGTAGTCAGAATATTTGGTACTGATCTGACGTTCCTCGTTTATTGGCGTCGCAAGAACATATCCAGCCAGGAGCACGGAGGATAGGAAGGATAAAAGTAGTGACCGCATAGCACGTAAAAGACGTGAAGGGGGTTTCCGGGCAGTTTGCGAGCAGATATCTGCTTATATGCGTGGTCGTAGTGACCGAAGCGTAAATAGAGCGGACCGGCTTACCCCAAAAGAGCTGTGGTTCTTTGCCGGAACTATAGCCTCAATCGGGTTGGAGAGCGCGGAAGTCCGGACCTGGAATGATTACGGGGGACACCTCTGTTTACGGCTGGGAGTCACACGGGTGCTGTATGCGCTACGTCCCGTAGAGAATGGAGGTGTTTGCTAAAATAGTCACAATGGGCTAGGGTAATTCAATTGAACATTTGATTCTGTATATTATGGTTGGGCATTTAGCATACACAGTTTGTGGATGAGAATTAGCCTATAGGCCAAGAAGCACTTGGCGCTCAGCCTCGGTACTAGGAATATAACGGTAAATAGCAGCGCATAGATTCCCGATTGGAACACTTACATCGGAATGACCGAGCCGTGACGAGGGCGACTAGGAAGCGAGTAGCTTGATGAGATGGCCCATGAGCCTGCGGCAATATTCGTAGTCTCAAAGGGGACGTATCCGCGACCTAGACAAATCGTTAGCATTTGTGTTGAAGCCGGCAAAAAGGGGTCGACTCACCACCAAACTCATCAATGAACATATACCACTTCGTCAAACCGTAAGCGGCTTGTTCATCGAGAACTAAATGCAACCTCTCACCTTGTTAGCCACTGTGTTGGACTTGAACACCGTCGGGCCTTCTCCCCTTGAGATTGTCCCTTTCCCAATTCCGGAGACAATATTCGACCAAGAACCCAAGATGCTCGAGCTCTTCTCCTCAAATGGGAACTTTCCGTTAGGCGTCGAAGCGCTGTTTGCTCGCTCGTCCTTACTGAAGCGGTAATACGTTGAAGTGGAAGAATCGTAAGTAATGGTGGTGTCGATTACCGACCAGCCGTAGTCGATGTAGACTTGAGGGGTAGAGAAGGTCTTGAAGTCAGTGGTCGTAGCGCGTAGAATACGATGGTAAGATGAGCCGGTGTGGGCGGTGTCGTTGGCAGCGTAGAGCGAGCTAGCCCAGAAGACCATATATGCATTCTGAGCAGGATCCCAAATCGCCTCTGGTGCCCACCTGAGCAAATTTTAAGCATTATTAGATGGTTTCAGACAATAGAAATACTCACGTGTTCCCAGCTGTTGCTGGAGAGACTTGGACAAGTCTGCGAACTGAATGAGTGCTTGTATGCGAATCGGGTTGTTTTGGATTTACCTCGGAGTCCCCCAGTTCTTCAAGTCTGTGGACTCCCAGATCACAATCGAACGGCTTCCGGTGCGAACAGCAGCATCCCAACTCCCCCCTCCATACATCTTGAGGTCCTGTCAAGTTGGGTCCCGTTAGTTTAGTCGTTGGGCCTATACTGAAAAGTTTTGCATACTGTGGCGAGTAACCAAAATTTGGATCCGTCATGGGCCCGGATGATAGAGGGGTCGCGCACTCCTGTGGTCCCAACCGTAGAAGTAAGGTAGGGGTTGCCCCCGTAGACTTCGGTCCAGTTTAAGGCATTGTTTCCGTTGCTGACAGCGAAGGAAATTGTCTCCCCATTGGAGTACCCTTCTCCAGTGAACTATAGGTTACTATTTAGTAGGGTGTATCAGAGTGCTGGGGACTAAACATACATAGGCAAACATATAACCTGCATAGGATGTTTGCCTCGCTTCAACCGATGGTGCAGCAACGGCGCTAGTCGTAAGAGCCGCCAAAAGGGACAAAGATAAAGGTAAGAAACGCATAGCGAGCAGAGAGGAGATGACTGGAATACCTCCTGTCTAGGTGCCAGCGAGCTCGAATAAATAGGTGCAAGTGGAGGCGTGCACATGACGGTTCCCAGGAATAATGCGGACCGGGTCGCTTGCATTGAATGGGTTCTGAGTCGGAGCTATCTACTTGTTGAGGCGCATGGAGCCGCGTAAAACAAGGCGAAGCCCCGGAGTTGACATATCCCAGGCTGCGCGCTCACGTGTTGGGACATTCCGAGAAGTCAGTGTAGTGTGCATATATGAGTTACGTGCCATGTTTGCGTGCCCAGACATTCGAATTGTGAGTACATGCGGAAGCGGTTCCACGAAAGAAGAACCGAGTCCGCTTGTCAACCAAGAAGTGAACGAGAGGTTTCCTTGATTCTCAGACGCATCGAGGGATATCCGTTTGGTCAAGCAGGAGTTAGACAATATAGGCCGAGTAAGGGGCAAAAAAATGAATTGAATTGAGAGCTGTAAAGTAACAATTGTTTCGTTGATGAGACGAGTAAGTTAGTGTTGTCAGAGAGGATAATTAAGGTAGAGGGTATCAGTTTGCCCGGTTTGGGATAAGATCCAAACTAGTCACGTGACTTTGACACCACGCAACACAACATTCACGGCGCGCCCAGCTTCTATCTCCAGCTCCTTCCTCAATGGCTCGGAGTCATACTCCAGAGTCGGTCCCCGACAACTCTGACATTGAGGCTATCGAGTCTGTCGTCGAAATAGAAACCTCGTCAGCCAATGGGCTAGTTTCGGATAACCCACCCGATGCGGCTTCGTCGGTTGAGCGTTCTTTCCCTCCCACACGGCCTTTGCGCAAGTTTTGGATAGAACTTCCGCCTCTCCCTAAAGACTATGACGAGTATAACTATATAAAGGTTCCCCGTTTGCGAAAATCCGAGGAGGACTCTACTTCGGAACTGGGCGAAGAGACCAGTCGCGTTCCTATAAATCTTGTGGGGGAGCTTGTGCAGAACAAAACAAAGTACTACTTTGCTGAGGTTGAGGGTGGCATCGTAACAAAGGTATCTTATTGCGACTGATTTTTGTGACCCTTTCGCGATGTGTTAACTTTGCGCCACAGTTCACCGCTAATTCTGTCCAGGATAAATACCCTGCACTTGTGCGGGCATACGGTGAGCTACCCCCACTAATACCGAACTATTCCGTCTGACCGCGTGTGCCTTGTTGTAGAACGTAAACGGAAGAACGATACACTCCCTCACTTCGACCCTTCAAGTACCAAGGTTCACCCGAGACACCGCATTAAAATTCATATCAAGCCGCCTCAACGTTCGACGAAGAGTGCGACCAGTACCTCCGCTCGCTCGTCCACGACAAGGGGCCGTAGCGAGGATGACGATGTTGTGACGGTTTCCTCCAACAGTAGCAGCAGTGACAGTGACAATGACAGCGACAGCGACGATGCCCCTGTCAGACAAAGCACGAGATTGGCAGCCCTTCCTGGGTAAGTTGTTTAGTCTATTGAAGGTTTCCCGGTTAACTCACGTTTGTATTTTAGAAAAAAGAGATTTAGTCCGCGGAAAGCCCGTAACCTCAGAAGCGGCAGAAAACAGGGGAGCGCATCGACCTCGTCCGCCACCGAAATTCACTCGGACTCTGGTTCTGCATACGAAGTTCGGTCCTCTGAGTCCGAGGAACAACACATAAAGCCCATCCGACTTAAACGACCTGCTCGCAAGCGCGGTACGATCCGTGGTCTCGGAATCGTGCGCTCTATAGACGATCCTGCCGACTCTGACTCCGATACTGGTGAAGGCGCAGTTTTACTCCGTCATCGTGATCGTTGTGAGCGATGCGGCGAACTACCTGCACACAAGCTCCTCGAAGCCTTCAAGAGGCGCAAGGGGAAGAAAAAGGGTTCAGGGCGATCGAAAAAGAATGCGGAAAGTGACGAGGAAAGCGAGCCCGAAGACGAGCGTATCGAAAATCTAGGAGGTTGGATTCGGTGTCTACACTGCTGCGTATCTGGGCACTGGGGATGCCTCAGTGGCACACAACGACAGGAGATCCAACTCGCTGCTAAAGCGCATGAAAACGAGCTCAAGAAAGCCGAAATGCGTGCGGAAGGAGACGAGGTAGTCGATGGCGCCATGCTCGTGGAGAAGCGGAAAGCAATTTGGCTCGACGAGACGACCGAGTTTGTTTGCACGTCGTGCGCGAGAGGAGCCCCGTGTATGGTCTGCAAGGAGGACACCACTCCGGAAACTCGACCGCAGCCCGTAGACCTCAATGGTGGCGCCAGCGCAAAAGATGCGATCGATCTAGCCACCCCTCCTCCCGAAGGGAAAATCCAAATCCAACCTGCTACTCCAGCTCCAAACGAGAACAACGCAGCCCCGTCCTCTCCCAAGTCGTCCGCTAAGCCGTTGTCTACCGTCAAACCCGGCGAACTTCATTCCAGATACGCCCCGGCCAACGTGAATCAGGTTTTATTCCGGTGCAAGAGCTGTCGCCGCCCCGCACACTGGCAGCACCTCCCTGCGCGCGATCCTAAGGACGAGTTCCAGCGTACCGCACTTCAAATCGCGGCTGTTTACCAGGAGCGTGGTGCCGACCAGTGGAAATGTCACGACTGCGTACGGTGGCAATACCCTGCGGAGAGCATCCTTGCGTGGCGCCCCGATCCTCCCGGTGCGGTAGAAACATTCGCGCGCGGCGAAGTACCAAAGCCGAAGGACCCACTACGCAGGGAGTATCTTGTCAAATTCAAAGAGCGAGGATTTAGGCGCGTGGAATGGGTACCGCATATGTGGTTGCTTTCGATGCACGAGGGGCTATTGAGGCACTTCCTGAAGTCTGGTACCAAGCTACCCCTACTGGAGGACGAAAGCGAAGAGTTTCAGCAGAAGATTGGAGCGAGCCAAAAGGTGGACACTGGAAAGGGCAAGGCCGTGGAAAAGAACGGAGCGCTCGACGTCCTTCCTGTTTTTGCGCGGTCGCGGTCTACGTCTGCTGACGGGGGTGAGGCGGACCAACCAGAGCACGACGGAACGCCTGGTCCGATGCTTGATGCTCCCCAACGCATACCTGACGGATGGTTACTTATCGATCGCGTTCTCGACGTTATTCTCAGTCTGCCCCAGACGGGCAGTAAAAAGATCACACAGTTTATGAAACGGAAGTCGCGGGGCGGGAAGGATAAGAGGATCGATTCCGAAGAAGACCAACTCGCGTCTGATTCAGAGGAGGAGAGAGCCGGGGCACTGTTCGTGGACGGGGAGCCTCCTGACCCAGACTCGACGATGACTGCGAAAGAGTTCGAGCTAAGGACGGGGCGCAAGGTTAAGGCAAAGGAGATCCTAGAGCGCGCAGTGTGGGTCTACACGAAGTTCGAGGGCCTCCAGTACGATGACTGTATGGTGTAGTTGGGTTTCTCGCTGTACCTGTGCTAACATCTTCCTCGGACTGGCAGGTGTATGGGACACCCCTCCTCGACCCGGTTCTCTTGAATGGGATTCGTACAAGAAGGCTGTCTCGCGCTACGTTTTCGCCCAAAGCGTGGAGGTGCCTAAGCTGACCAAGGAGGAAGAGCGAAAGCGCGACAACCGCCCAGAGAGAGATATAAGCTATTGGGCTGACCAGGATTTACAGCCGAAGTTGGAGGACAAGTCGCTTTCCTTAATGCCCTTCCAAGTAGGTCTCCATAGCCCGAAAAGCTTGGTATTTACCTGACAACGCGTATAGGTACAAGGCTTGCAGTGGCTTTATGGCAACTGGCATAACCTACAACCAAGTATTTTGGCAGACGATATGGGTTTGGTACGCATACATCCTACATTCTCACATCTCATGCGTCTAATTGTTACGTTAGGGAAAAACCGTTCAACTCGTAAGCTTGATTGGTAAACTTGTTTCAGAGCACGTCTTTCCGCACCTAATCGTCGTACCCAACTCGACAATCGTAAACTGGGTGCGTGAGTTTGAACGGTGGGTACCGCACGTCCGCGTGGTACGATTCAACGGCGAAGCGAAGGGTCGGGAAGTTATTAAAAAGACGGAGTTGTGGAATTCGGACGGGAAGCAAATGTATCATGCGCTTGTTACAACGTATGAGACACTGGCCGGTGCGGAGTTCCACCAGGTATTCAAGAGACCTGGGCGTTGGGAGACGGTTGTTGTCGATGAAGGGCAGAGACGTACGTTTTCATCTTCTGACACCAGTGACCCACCCAACACACGTTAATCCACATTGCCTAACGCAGTGAAGAGCGACTCGAGCTTACTATTTAGGAAGCTGACCGAGTTGAAGACCATTCATCGTATTCTCATGACTGGAGTAAGTGGCCCATTCATATTGGATGGCAAACGACTAATCTAGTCTTAAAGACTCCACTCAACAACAACATTCGCGAGCTCTTCAACTTGATGAACTTCCTTGATCCCATTGAGTGGAACAACTTGGACGAGCTCGAAAAGGAGTACGACCAGGAAAATCTTACTGAAGAATTGATTGGCAAGTTGCACGAGCGGTACGCGTTCCTTTGCTTCTTGAGTGACGCAGTACTGACGTTTTCTTCTAGACTTCGCCCATATTTCTTGCGTCGCCAAAAAGCCGAGGTACTCGACCTACCAGACAAGGTAACTATACGAACGGTAACAGAATAGAGCAAATACTCATAATTCCCACTTAGCACGAGGTCATTGTGCCGGTCTCGTTGGCGCCGATTCAGAAGGATATCATGAGAGCCATCCTTGGTGAGCAGGCCATTCAGCTCTGCGGTCCAGGGGAAACTAACGATTGATTTCTCAGAGGCTAATCTTTCGACGATTGGTTTATTCGTTGACAAAAACCTGAGAGAAACTCGCAAAGGACCGGGCCCCAAGAAGTCTTCACTCCACAATGCTCTCATGGAAATGAGAAAGTAAGTGGTGGCGTGGTTTGGTTCTTTGTGCAGACTTAACCCATAAAATCACAGGTGTATACAACATCCCTATCTGAATCAGGCTGATATGGAACGAAGAGGCTTGTCTCAGGAAGAGACCCTCAAACAACTCGTCGATGCTAGCGCGAAGTTCAGATTACTAAAGCTACTATTACCGCAACTCAAGAAACGAGGACATCGTGTATTGTTGTTCTCACAGGTACACAATACTCCATGTCGTTGACCGAGTCACGCTGACCCCGTTCTAGTTCAAGATCGTATTGGACATCATCGAAGATTTCCTCGATATGGAAGGGTACAAGCTTTTGCGACTTGTAAGCGAATTACTCAATCTATTATCGACTCACGCTCAGGTTATTTGTATTACCAGGACGGTGACACTAAGAGTTCCCTTCGCCAAAAGGAAATAGACGACTTCAACAAACCAGGATCAGATTATTTTATCTACATCCTTACTACTCGAGCTGGTAAGTAGATGCAGCGCACAACCACCATAGGCTCTGACATTCGTGGTTCTAGGTGGCGTGGGAGTCAACCTGTGGAGTGCCGACACCGTAATGTAAGTGTATACGGGTCTTATAATAGCGTTTAATTAATGTTGCTTCCAGTGTCTTCGATCCAGGTAAAGCTTGCCGGTACTCCCTTGCACTAGCTCAAATGACACTGGTTACTTCAGACTTCAACCCACATCAGGATCTCCAGGCAATTGCGCGTGCCCATCGGTGAGTTACCTAGTTATTCGTTTGTATCAATGCTAACCGTTACTTCTCGGTTAGATATGGACAAACAAAGCGGGTTCTTGGTATGTTCTACCCTTCAATCCTCAGCGGTGTCACTAACCATCGTACTCAGTCTTCAAGTTCATGGCGAAGAGTACACCCGAGGGTGAGTTAGCTCAACCTGCCCAGTCGCATTCATTTGACTTCTGGTCAAATCTACAGAGAAAATCTTCATGATGGGGAAGAAGAAGCTCGTGCTCGACCATCTCATCGTACAAAAGCTTGGAGACGAAGATGAGATGGACGACATTCAAGGCATCCTAACCCACGGCGCCAAAGCGCTCTTCGAGAATCCTGGGGAGTCAGCGTCAGACATCAAGTGTACGCATATATACTATCAACTGTTCCATGCGTCCACATTAACTCGTCCTCCCAACAGATACCGAGCGTGACATAGAGGAACTCATTACTCGTGCCGAAACTGAGAAGAGCGAGGAGAAGTCCAGTGAAGGCGGCATGAAGTTTGACTTCGCGCAAGTCTGGGATCGAGGACAAGGGACTAAGACAGAGATCCCAGATGACACTCAGGATGGAACGGCGGACGAAGACTTCTGGGCCGGTGTGATCAAGCGTGCTGCTGAAGAAAAGGCTAAGAAGCGGGCCCAAGAGCTTACTGGGCGTGGCGCTCGCAAGAGAGTGGTCGCAGTACGTTCATTCCACCATTCTCCCTATCTCTCGCAATAGTTCCCTTGGTCGAATTTGGCTACCAACTTGAGTTTGAAACTAACTCACGTCTTTTTCCCTTTTAGAACTACAACGAATTGGACTTATTCGAAGGGTCACCCGAGAAAAAACCCAAGCCTAAAGCGCCAAAGAGTGGGGCAAGTAGTGACCGGAGTGACCGAGAATTCGAGCCTCCAGGCAACGAGCTATCAAGCACTAGTAGCGACGATGACGGCGATGTTACCTCCGACGACCAGCCGCTTATGCTGCGTTCTAATCCCCTCAGCAGCGAACCTGGTGCACGCCCCCCTGCTCCGGCGCTTCCTGGCTCCAACGATCTCAGGGTGATGCCAAACGCGTTGGCTGCTAATCAGAGGCATGTTCCTTCGCTCTCAACGACCTCCGCTATGCCAGCTGGAGCACCGCCGCCGCCCAAGGTGAAAAAGCCTAAGAAGCCCAAAGCCCCAAAGACAACAGTGCCTCCCCCGCTTGCTGGCCCCGCAGGCGCCCCCTCGACTTTCCCTGACGTTAGCACATTCCCCATACAAAACGCCACTATGATGTTAGGGGTGTACAAATGTCCGGCGTGCGGCCGACGGCACGGAATTGGCGGATGCGAGAAAAGTGCACCGATCGATGAGTTGCTCGGTATATGGAACCAAATTATGAGCCCAGACAACTTGGACACCCAAGCTGACAAGGTAAGCTTGCCATTTATTACTCGGATTCCAAGTACTCAAGTTAGACCATTTTTTCAGATCTTTGTTTTCAACCACATCTCGAGGAAACTCAGATTGGCAGGTTTTGACCTAGAGCAACTTCAGCGAGCTGCTCCTCCGCCTATCCCTGTGCACAAAACCACTACAAAACCTAAGCCATCTAGACCAAAGGACTCTCTCGCGCTGGCATCTAGCAACGCGGCAGCGGCTAACTACGCTCAAGCACCTGGGGTAACTGGATCGGGTGGCGGGTTGGTGGCCAATCCGAAGCCTCGCAAGAAGCCTAAGCCTAAGCCTTCCGTTCCTGGTTCGTCTGGGTCCGTCGTGCCAGCCCCGCCTGCTCCGTATGAAGCTATGGCCACGTCGAAACACATTACTATGATTCCGTACCAGCCTCCTACTGCTACTGCTCCAGGGCCATCTCGTCAAGCACCTCCGTTCGTCAGCCACCCTGTACCTCCCACCACCGCAGCAGGGGCATTTACGTCCAAACATACTGCCCCCGTAGCCAGCACATCAAATAGAGTCTCCAGCGCCTCGGGCACTCTAACTGCTCTCCAAGATGCCGCACGCTTGCAAGCAGCAGCAGCATATGCGCACCCAACGGTC
>JANWGL010000821.1:294-21255 GCA_025200755.1 Ceratobasidium sp. C01
CGATCGACTTAAGGGTCACACACAAGAATCTCGCCACTTGACGTCGTCCTTTCAGGACACTCGAACACGAAGAAGTCATCCCAACGGTCGTTTAAGGACGGTCGTGACACTCTCACACTCGATAGCTCCAATCCACCCCTATCCAACCATTAAATTTGTGTTTCTTCAATGTACATGTGTCATGTGTATCAAGGTAAAGATGTCAGATTACCTTGCTCAGCAAGGTTTCTCCACGGTCATAATGTCCGCAAAATAATTCCCAAAATTTATAACTATTCTTTTCTGTTGAATCCATCGATGTAAACCATAACTTCTATCTCTTATCGGATTGGATTAAAAGTAGTTCAATCTTACGGCCGCAGACGCGGTTTCCATCTCGCCTCGGGGTTATCATCACGAATCTAATCACAAATCTAAGCCTTCTGAAAACGGAACGAGAATATGTGTCACTCAAGAACTTGTAACAACTACAAGTCATTTTACTTTTGTTCTTGATTTATTGTAGGGTTTGTATGTTTGGGACATGGGAATAATTCCGAGTTTATACACGGCTGATGTAGCATTGGGCACGGGAGGATGCAATGTCTATGCGAAGAATGAGCTGTATACCCGCTAAAAGATTGCGCTTCATCCTCCAAGTACCAGGTAGTTAATCCTATTAAGATTCTTACCGACTGTTACTCGCGCACCATCAGGTAAACCCACGTTTCCTACAGGTGCTACGTAGTGCTAAAACAGGAACTTCAATTCCTATGTAGTGCTACATAGTGCTACGTAGGAACTGAAGTTCCTGTTTTAGCACTATGTAGCACCTGTAGGAAATGTGGGTTTACCTGATGACGATACACCAACAACGGTCAGAAATTGTGCGCATATAGTCACTATATCGCTTTTTCAGAGTGAGTAAACACATGGTCGGACACGAAATAGCACATGTCATGTGCGATGTGTGGCAACAGCGTTCAGTATTCTATGAGTGGATAGAAACCGAACTGAGAGAAATGACATTGACGAGTAACAACAAACAAAGTGAGACTTAAATATGCATAGCTAGGTCTAAGCGTGTGACGCTGTGATGCGCGTGAGTCTAGAGTCTAGAGTGTTAGTGTGAGCTTAGAAGCTGAAGTGTGAGAGGTCAAGGGTGGCGGTGTGGTGAGTCGCGAGTCATGAAAGGAGGGCTAAGAGCAATGGCGTGAGGGCTCAGAGGTGCTTAGCCCGGGAGGTAAAGATCTACTGCAAGAGCGTTTAAGAATTGCGGCGTAAAAGGTTGGCTCCACCTTGGCCAACGCGATGCGAAAGCTCACTCTAGTCATAGTTTGCGGGGGCCGAGAATTGTAGTGTGAGGGTCAGGAATTCAACGTACTTACAGGAGGAGAGGTAAGCGCGGGAGGTCGTTTGAAGCACAGTGATGCGCGGGTTCTAGTTGATACGTTGCCCATGCAAGGATTCCTGGTATGCCTATGGTATGAGGGCGCGTTGGGATATGTAAACACATGTTTAATAGGATGCGTGACACGCCGGTGATTGCATCGAACCCACATGGGTGCATATGCCGCTGGACCAGGACCAAGCTACATAAAAGAGCCCTATCCCAAAGCTCAATAGCCCTGAGAGCTAGGACCATGACCAGGAACCTACCTCATGATTGTTATGCATCATCCAAAAACAACTCATGTCTGGTAATACTTGCTAAACCAGGGACTATGGAGAGTATAAACACATGTGTATAAAGATAGAAATCCCGCGCCAAATCCAAGGTTATTCAAGAAGCAGTGAGTTGATGTACGGTCCAGAAGTTGGCCAGAGAATCAGAAAATTTAATTGAATCGTTCTATATAAGTTTAAACGTCAGCAGCGTCGTTGGCAAGGTACGTGCCGCCCGGCGGCGCTCCTCGAGTAGGTACCTTGACCATAAAACCGGTCAAATGAATCCTCGCACTTGTTTCATGCACAGCTCCACCGTTTGTGATTGGAATCAGGTTATCATACATGCATTATGTAGCCTATATGCTGCTCTATCTGTCGCTATTCTACATATAATTATATACCTACTACTACGTGAGATATCGGCTGACGCGTTCAGATCAAGATTCTATTTGACCGGTTTATTGGCTAACTGTATACCACGTACACTAAAATAGGCAGGCTACCCATATTCGGTTACCTATACTTACTCTGCCCGCGCGTTGATTTGACCCCTTAAATATACCTGAAATATCTAAACGTGGGACTCCATAAGATGCGAGTCGAGAATTGGTTGTACCGCCACGGCCGCTGAGCCGAAGAATACATGATCGCTTGTCTGGGAAGTGGCGAGATCGGGTAAGAATAATCGACAGCCCCAGTCCCCGAATTTGGCGTACGCCGTATTATTGCGGATCACGTTGAGCGCTCGCTCAGGTGAATCAGACTCGGCGAGCGCAAAAGTCGGGGAGAAGCTGGTGCGGCTCCATGACCCCGAACTCGAAGCATACGGAATCAACAGGGGAGCTGTCGTAGATGCTATGGACGCAGAATCAATCTGACCTCGGTTGTTGGAGTGAATCGTATGTGAGGCTAGAGGCGTACGAACCACTAGTGCAACTTTCAGTAAGCGACGCGATGGATAGGACAACCAAGTTAGACGACTCACAATTGCCAACACCGGCGGCGCGTCCGTTCGAAGCCGTGGGCCATGTTCCCAGCAAGTCTGAAGCAGCCTCCAGATGCGTTCTACGAAATGTACAGCACCTTCAGGCGTTTAGGAAGTTCTCGCGGCTGTTGTGCTAGTATTCTGAATTACGCGTTCTCAATGGAGCAAATCCGGGAGTATTCAAGCATGCGTTGACGAAAACGGGACGCATAAGACATACAAGACAGGCGAAAGGCAACAACGTTACAAGATACAGTCAACACACGAGCAGGCTTAAACCTCAGATCCAATTTCGATAGGTATCAGAGGATCCGAATTTTCAGTTTTTGGGAATGTGAAGCTAAGTAACAAATAAGGTACCGTGTCTCAGTTCAAAGTCTCTCAGGCAAGCCGGACCACTCACCGACGCCAACACCGACGCCGCATCCGGTCGTCCAGATGGGTCGTGATTCCAACAAGTTAAGAGGAGCGCCCATAGACTTTCTACCATTTCTTCAGATACATGAAGTTCCTTCGGGCGTTTCGGAGGCTGCTGTAGATGAATAGCACGGTAGACTCCAAAGTGGTTTCGGTATTCGGCGTACGGCACATTTCCACTTAGGACTTCCTACAAGGAGTTAGCCGATTAGATCATCAATAAAAACGCGGTGGCCTACTAGCATTGTCTAATGTGGATTGATTTAATATTATCGGCCTAAGAACGCGTCAAATGAACGTACCATTCCCAGAGCATAGATATCAGTCTGCTTATTTGTCGCAACAGCGGTTTGAGCAGGTTCCCCCCCGTCGTCTTCGTCAGGTTGGAAAAGTTCAGGTGCCTGAAACCCAGGAATGAGTGAGTAGCTAAGTCCGAACCGAGAACTAGTACATACCATCCACCGCAGATTTTCTACACCGGGTCTCTCCGTGGCCGAAAACCGAGGTGAGGTATCAAGTAACGTCGCATGTGCAAAATCAGTGATCTTAAGTAGACCATCGTCCGATACTAGCACGTTGTTCTGGACGGGAATTAGAACGGTCAGGACACGTGATACTCATATAGGGCGCTAAATGAACTACCGCCCGGAGATCTCCGTGGACCTGAGGGCCTGCGTCAGCCCCCGAAAGATGCAGAGACAGAATAAGTTATCCCCACCATTGGGATACCGTGCAAGTACGCTACACCCGAAGCCAGCTGAACACACTGGAAGCAGGCCGTGAGATAACAAACGCGAGTGAAACCACCGGCCATACCAGTGGATAGCGCCTAGCATGGATGCCATTTGTCTCAATGTATTTCTTCAGATTCCCTTGTTCTCTCCACCGAGATACCGTACCCAGAGACCCTTGGAAGTCGATGACACCCAGCAACTCTTGCACGTTAATATGGCGAACTCTTGACCATATGTATATCTCCCGAACGGCTTGCTAGAAGTCATTGGTATCTTTAGTCCACATCAAGTCAGGACTGAGAAGCGAACAAACCTACCTGTAGACCTTCATCACCATCCTTCCTCAAAAAACCTACCCTAAGCGTCTTGAGTGCGACGACGGTACCGTTAGTCATGGACGTGCGTCGTACGTCGCTGAAAACGCCCGACGCGAACACCTCGGAGGGTTGATTGGAGTTGATGGACAAAGTGAGATCGACACATCCTTGCTCGATTAGGCACTTGAGAATGTCTTGGACCGACTGGCAAGGCAACATAAGACCCGAATCGCTCGATAACAAAGATAGTCATGAGCTTACCATCCTATTATTTACCATATCGAATGACGGCATATTCTATTGCGTGCACGTTAATTAATGCAAACGGGCAACGTATAGGATCAAGGCTTGCACGCTTACCTCGGTTATTGTATCAAGCAAAGGAGGTCTCTATGATAATGAGCTAGTGAGGACTCTGATTGAAAGATGTTGATAAAACGCTCACCACGAGGTTATGGATTGTGTTAGGCGGAGGTGCGCTGTGGGGCCCTTTCCATATACATATAGTCCCATCTTCCGAGCCAGAAACTATACGAGTGCTGTCGAGCGACAACGTCATCGACCAGATTCTGTTGTCGTGCCCGCTCAGCGGCTCTCCTACGAGAGTACCGTCCCGCGCGTTCCATATGCGTATGGTTTTGTCTAGGGAGGCGGAAACGACGCGAGTGCTATCGGAAGAGAAAGTCGCCGAGTAGACGCCGTCGGTATGTCCGATGAGAGGCCTATCAATAGGAGTGCGAGTGCATACGTCCCACCTACGGATAGTGCTGTCCCCCGATCCAGAGACAATGCGAGTCCCTTCGTGGGAGAATGATACCGAATATACAAATTTGGTATGTCCCATGAGCGGCTCACCTATGGGAGCACCGGTGCGTGAGTCCCACAAGCGGATAGTTCCGTCTTCCGAGCCAGATGCTATGAGGGTGCTGTCGGGAGAGAACACCACGGAGTAAACATCGCTGGTGTGTCCCCTTAGCGGTTCACCCATAGAAGCGCCGGTATGCGCATCCCAGATCCGGATGGTGGTATCCATCGAACCAGAAACAAAGCGGGTGTTGTTAGGCGAGAATGCCACCGAATTTATCCTGCCGGCATGTCCCCGTAGCGGCTCGCTTGTGGAATCACCAGTGCGTGCGTTCCAGAGGCGAACGGTTTTATCCCAAGATCCGGAAACTATTCGGGCGTCGTCGGGTGTCCAAGTTACAGACCACACTCGGTCAGTATGACCATGCAGAGGTCCTAGAACGAGTGTCCCGGTACGCAAATCCCAGATGCGGACTAGATTATCGTCGGAGCCGGAGACAATTTGGGTGCCATCGTGCGATACGGCAACCGAGTTGATTTTAACGCCTACATTTATCCGTATCAAAGGCGTTGTATCTGCCGTAGCCATGAGCGATGACGTAACGAGAATATTGACTATGATGGAGTGAGTACTCGACTGGAGGCGTCGAGACGACACAAACTGGAGTGCAAGGTAAAGGGTGTGGTGATGCGGCCAGCCTGTACCGCCACATCACGGGTCTAGTTACGTTTCATTGCACCAACTTATTCGGGAACTGCGTGACCCGTTTTCTCGGCCCACAGGACCGCTTGTCGCATTAGTTTAGTTACAATCGTCATCTCCTCGTCGGCTAACGCAGTGTACGTCCGAGTCTAGCTCAGCCCACACCCCAAGCAATTCCCGCTAGCTCAGTGTCACTCTCGTGACAAGTCCCAGGGTACTCTACTCGTTACGGCGCAGATTTTGTTTGTTTTACGCAAACCACTGCTTCTCTATTCAAGTAAAATTATATTGTTACATACCGAGGCCTGTAGAAGGTACACGCACTATCTGCTGAGACCTAAGACGCTCTTCGCTAGCGCTCCGTTCAAACGGCGAGCGCCCGCCAAGATCTCCAGCTCATTTTGATCCGTGCAACTTGAGATTACCTAGACTCAATCGTGCCATATATTCTTGAACAATGCTATATCCTTAGTACTTATCATAAACTTGAGAACGGCTTCGTAGTCTACTCCTTAGGTGAGCGCTCAACAATCCGCCAAGGGGGTACAACTGAATGTTTGTTTGAGATATATGTTATTTGAAGATATGTATACCGTCTGCTTATCAGTCCACGTCGATGAGTCCACAATGGCCCGCACGGAAACTTCCTATGGGCGATGTTGTGAATTCAAGTCAAGTCGGCAAAGTACCTGCCGCCCGGCGGCGCTCCTCAATTTAGGATAGTGAATCAAAAAAAGTGCATTCAAGTATTCACCGATGCAAACAAGATGCAAAAGCCACATACAAAAGTAAAAGAAAAAAGAACATAGATGTGGGAAGATTCAGTGTTAACAAGCAGATATGCTCAGGTTTCGGATCAACGCTCGACGGGCACCCACGGGGTTGACGTTAGTCGTCGGCGAGATTATTTAATTGGATAACAAAAAAGAACAGTTTCTCAGGTTTAAATCGCCCAATCAAATCGAATGTCTTACCGTTTCCAATATTGACAGCGCGTCTGGCCGAGCTGACGGAATGTAGGCCCAGCAAGTTAGAAGGAGCGTCCACATGCTATCTGCTATTTCATCAGACACATGGAACACCTTCGGCCGTTTAGGTGGCTTCTGGAGGTGGATAGCACGATACACCCCGAGATCATTTTGATATTCTGCGTATGGCACATTGCCAGTCACGATTTCCTACGACGTATTAGACCTTTAGATTGCTTGGTAAAATGTAGTGACCTACTAGTAGCGTCTGGTGGAAATCTCTTTAGTCGTGAATAATTTACGAACGCATCTGCTGGACGTACCATTCCAAGGGCATATATGTCGGTCGGTTTATTCCTGACAGCAGGAGCCCGCGGGGACGTCTCTTCGTCTTCTTCCTCCGGCTGGAAGAGTTCAGGCGCCTACGAAATGGCTATAAGTAAGCGACAAAGGCAGGACTGGGCACAGACCATCCATCGCAGAGATCCTCCGTTAGGTTTGTTCATTGTTGAGAACCGAGGTGAGCTATCAGGCAGCATCGCATATGCGAAGTCGTTGATTTTGAGTATACCGTCGTTTGATACTAGTACGTTGCTCTGGAATGTAGTGCTTGAACTTTGCGATACATGTGGGCAAGCGCCAAGCGACCTACCGCCTTGAGATCACCATGCACCTGGACTCCGATGTCAGCATCTAGTTCGTGAAACAGATATGTAGGATACTCTTACCATTCCGATACCGTGAAGGTGCTTTACACCAGTAACCAGCTGGATACACTGAGAGACGGTTATGAGCGACGGAAAACAATAACTGTGTCAGACATACCAATGGATAGCGCTTGACAGTGGGTTCGGCTTGAATATATTTCTGGAGGTTTCCGTGTTTCCGCCATCGAGACACCATACCCAGCCCACCTTGGAACACAATAACACCCAGCAATCTCTGGACGTTGGAATGGCGAATTTTCGACTAGACGTATATCTCCCGAACAGCACGCTAGAAGGTGATAGAGTCTTCAGCTTGCGTAAGAGGTGTGGAGACAGATGGAATTTACCTGTAAGACTTCATCGCCGCTTTCTCTGAGAATATCCATCCGAAGGGACTTAAGTGCGACGACACTGTGATCGATCATCCCCATGCGCCGTAGGTCGCTGGAACCGTCTGAAGCAATAACTGTGCAGTTCTGATCGGCGTCGATGGATAAAGTGAGATCGGCACATCCGTCCTTGACAAGGGACCCGAATATCTCCTCGGCGGACTCCAAAGCGATTGTAAGCCAAGAACGGTTAGACAATGAATCTGGGCTGTTTGCGTACCATATTACTGGTCACCATGCCGAAAGCGGGCTCATCCTGCCAGGCTCACATGGATCAGCACAAGCGGAAAACATGCGTAATCGAAATTCGCACTATTACCTCAGCCACCATATTGAGCCCGGGTGGAATCTATTGGATGTTATTAAATAGCTGCCGATAAGAAAATTAGGGGACATGCGCTTACTCCTTCGTGCGTCGCCGTGCCAGAAGGTGTATTCTACAATTCTTTCGTCAGTTCACTCCAATTGGCTGCGTATGAGGTCGGGATGCCTACCTCGGAATTGATCGCCAATCCAGACGGGAGGGAACTCTGCTAGATCGTGATCGTCAAACATTAGACGGGGCGAGGACAGGTGAGGTGCTCACCGTGGTACTTGCCGCCGCGTTCAACAAGGCCGGGTTAGGCGGCGCTTCCCACACACAAATTGTACTATCATTAGAGCCCGAGACGATATGGGCGTTATCGGACGAGAACGCCACTGACAGGATCGTGTCTGTGTGACCTCTGAGCGGCTCGCCTATGGGAGCGCCGGTGCGTGCGTCCCAAATGCGGACAGTTTTATCAGACGAACAAGAGACAATGCTGGCGCCATTTGGTGAGAACATAACCGAGTAGATGAAACCGGCGTGCCCCCTGATCGGGTCGACTAGGAGAGCGCCGGTGCGTGCATCCCATATGCTGATGGTTGAATCCACCGAGCCAGAGACGATGCGGCTGCTGTTAGGTGAAAATCCCACTGACCAGACCGCGCTGGTATGCCCTATAAGCGGCTCGCCAATGGGAGCCCCTGTGCGTGCGTCCCACACGCGGAGAGTCCTATCCTGCGACCCAGAGACTATCAGCGTATTGTCGGGAGAGAATGCCACCGACAAGACCCAGTCGACATGTCCTTCAAGCGGCTTTCCTAGGAGGGCGACGGTGCGCGCGTCCCACATGCGGATTGTACAGTCCTTCGAGCTAGAGACGATGCGGGTGTTATCGAGAGAGAATGCCACCGACAGGACCCAGTCAGTATGTCCCGTGAGTGGCTCTCCTAGGAGGGCACCAGTACTTGCGTCCCATAGGCGAATACTATTGTCCTGCGAGCCAGAGACTATGCGAGTGTTGTTAGGCGACCAGGCTACAGATCCAACAGTGTCGGTATGACCTTTCAGAGGTCCCAGTACGAGCGCCCCAGTACGAAAATCCCAGACCTGCACCAGATGAGCAGATGTCCCGGAGACAACACGCGTGCTATCATGTGATATTGCGATTGACTTGACGTAGTTGCCTGCGTTCCATCGTCGTAGGGGCGCCATACTCAGAGCTTGACTTGATTGCTCGATGACGTAGTGCGGTCTGGGCTATATTTGGCGCTCGATGAGGCAGTGAGGGAAAATAGAGTAAAGGTGGTCTAAGGGAGTAATTATTTGATGCTGGATAGATAGAAGTTTGAGAGTCGAGTGGCGGTCGGGGACGAGAACGAGCGAGATGGACACGTGGATCATTGCACCGCCACATCAAAGGGTCAGTTTCGCTACCATTACGAGGAGAGATTGTAACCACGCCCCCAGTCGCGCTAAACCCATGTCTGTTCTCAAAGCCTTCCTGCGATCCTTTGCCCGAGGATTTCCCCGTTGTTTGTCGTTCCACGCTTTCTGCCATGATTGTCGTGATTCATTTAGCTAGTTACGCCCGCATATGAACACTTCGCGGAGCTTTCAGCATCTCTACCTCTTTCAATCCACCAGCACTCGCCACCCCTTGAAGCCTCAAGACCACAGGTGAACCTCACATTCTCTCTTTCAACTCTGTTCCCCGCCTCCCAATGCGATCGACTAGCTGTGCCTCGTCTCGAGCCGGTAGTCTCAGTCCTCCGAACGTAAATTATTCGTATCGTGCGGACGGGTGGCTAATCTCAGAGTTCATCCGCGGAAGCTGTCTAGTACAGGTATAACTGTGATTTTGGGAGGGTGAGAGAAAGAGCTAGCAGTAGCAGGGCAGTATAGTTAACCCAGGCGCGAAACCAAGGCTCCTGTAATTCAAGTTATTTCATATATAGACCCGTCAGCCGGGTAGGTTCTGGTATCTATCGGTGCCGTTCGCTCAGACATCTCGTCTCTTCTAACTGAGGCGTCTGCTAGAGCGATGCTGGTTAGGTACGTATCTTAGGCGCCACTGGCTATAGTGAATACTCTAGTAGATTGCCGTTAATTTTACTTACCGTGTACTTCTATCATAATAGCAAGGCATTTTGATCGAGTTGCGAGCAGAATTACGTTCGTATTTGAGGGAAAACTAAAATTTGAGAAGGATTTGACGCTAGAATGCTCACGACTGAGTGAGTTGAAGTTAAGCTACAAGATTTATGGTCGGCTAACAGTACTTATGCAAACGACGACTCGAACAGAGATCTTCCCGTCAATGAACGACCAGTTACGTCTTATTGTAGCACCTTGTGCGGCAAGGGACTTGATGTATGCGGGTTTGAAACGGGGAAGCTGGTGTTTACAGAGCGCTAGGATTCAAGCAATAGTAAGTAGAGCAGAAGGACAAGGGAAATAGTTATGGGCTGCTGGGGTTTCACCGCGCGTACAGTCAGGGTGGAGGAGGAAGTACATTAACACCGCGGTACATCCTCTGGTAAGTATATCCTATCCTATGGAAACAGTATCCAAAGGAAGTGGTTCGAACTAGTCGCAATGAATTTACAGTGAATATATATATATAACTAATTCTTCTCCAACATGCGCGTAAACGTGCGGGAGGGACTATTACGAGGATAATCATAAAATCAAGAGTGGAAAGGACATGGCTTAAATCTAACATAAAACTCCGGGGTTTAATGGTTGAAGAAATTTCTTCAATAACCACCTTGAACTCAAGCGGCAAAGCTTTCTAACTACAAGATAGACAACCTTTTAACTGAAGACCTCTCACCCAAGAAAGAAAAAACTCACCATTGCCAACGTTAACGCCGCATCCGGTCGAACAGATGGGTCGTGGTCCCAGCAGGTCAGCAAAAGCGCCCACATAGGTTCTACCACTTCGTCAGGTAGAGGCAGCTGTTTCGGACGATTCGGAGGCCTCCTGGAGGCGATGGCATGATATATGCCCATATCGCTCCGATATTCGGGGTAAGGCACATTCCCAGTCAGTATTTCCTGTCAAATATTCAACAGTTAAATCTATTAACGGGACGATAAGACCTACAAGCATTGTCTGAAATAAAATAATTAACTTCATGCATCTGTACGAACGCATACAACGAACGTACCATTCCAAGCGCATACACATCTGTCGGCTTGCTGCGCGTAGCAGGAACCTGGGTGGCGTCGCCTTCCTCCCCTTCCTCTGGGCGGAGGAGCTCAGGTGCCTGACAACCATCAGTGACGAAGCAGTTAAGCGCTGGTGCATATACCCACCATCCACCGTAGTGTTCCTCCTCCAGGCCTAGTCGTCGAGGTGAATCGCAGCGAGGTGCCCGACAGGATGGCATAGTCAAAATCGTTAATTTTGAGCGTGCCATCGTCGGACACTAGCACGTTGGTCTAACAAAAGTATCAAAATAACTATGATTCGTGTTGATGACGGTGGATGCATAGACCTACTGCCTTGAGATCGCCGTGAACCTACAATTTTTGTTAATCTTGGGCGAATAGAAGGTTTTAAGGGATTCCCCTTACCATTCCGATCCTGTGAAGGTACGACACCCCCGAAGCCAGTTGAACGCACTGTGAGGTAACGATCAGATACTAGAAGCGAGGGTAGGGGTAGACTTACCAATGGGTGCCGCTCTACGTCGGGGTGCGCCATGATATATCTCTGGAGGTTTCCCCTGTTTGCCCAAATGGAGACCATGCCGAGCCCACCCTGGAAGATAATAACGCCAAGTAGTTCTTGGACGTTAGCATGACGAAGCCTTGACCAGAAATGCACCTCTCGAACGGCACGCTAGAAGACGTGAAAGTCACAAACGAAGGTCGAATTAGGTGTGGGGAAGAGTAGAATACCTTGACAGCTTTGTCACCGTCCTCCTGCAAGGCATGCAACCGAAGAGTCTTGAGAGCGACAACGGTGCCATTGACCATCACCATACGGCGCACGTCACCGAAACCTCCTGACGCAATCACTGCAGGGGGATCTCGATTGGGTTCAATGAAAGATGTGAGATCGGCGCATCCGTGCTTGACAAGACATTCGAATAACCCCTGAACAGACTACCAAACGATGACAAAGTGAGAGTTAGCTGAGAATTATGGGTCGCGTGCCTACCATTCTACTGGTGACCATGTCGAACGAAGGGCCCTGCCATGTTTAATCAAATAAGCACTCGTAGAAAATGACAACTGAATAGTCAAAGTTCGTGCAATTACCTCGGTCGACATATCAAAGGAGGGCGAAGTCTATTAGATTACGATGGATAAATACCAGCACGTTAAAAAGAAGCATGTGCTCACCTCATCGCCAATTGCCATGCCGTAAGAGGATTTACTCTATTGTTTATTTTCATCAAGGAGCCCTCGGATAGTGCATTTATATCAAGAATCTTACCTTCATGTTGATCATCGAATCGAGTAGGGGCGGGCTCTATAGAATCGAGATTTTGAGGCTTTGTCACGAAAAGCAGGCAGATAAGCGACTTACCGCGGTCTCAGTCATTCCTTCAACCGAAGATATACTTCGTGTTATATCCCATACACATATGGTTGTATCATTCGAACCGGAGATGATACACGAACCATCAGGCGAGAACGTGACCGAACGGACAGTATCGATATGACCCACGAACGGCTCGTCTATAGGAGTACCCATGCGTACATCCCATAAGCGGATGGTGTTGTCCACCGATCCAGAAACAACCCTGGTGCTGTCAGATGAGAACGCCACCGACCAGACTGAAGCAGTATGTTCCCTGAGGGGTTTGCCTATGGGAGCGCCGGTACGCACATCCCACAAACGAATGGTGTTATCCACCGAGCCAGAGACGATAAGGTTGTTACTCGGCGAGGCTGCCACTGATAACACAGTATCGGTATGTTCCTTGAGTGGCTCGCCTATAGGAAAACCAGTGCGTGCATCCCACATCCGAATGGTCTTATCATACGAACTAGAGACGATGCGGCTGCTGTCGAGTGAAAACACCGCTGATGAAACTTCGTTGGTATGTCCCACGAGCGGCTCCCCTAAAAGAGCGCCAGTATGCGCATCCCACATGCGTATGGTTCTGTCCATCGACCCAGATACTATGCGGCTGCTGTCGTGCGAGAAGGCCACCGACCTAACCCAACCAATATGTCCCGCAATCGGCTCCCCTATCGGAACGCCAGTATGCGCGTCCCACAGGCGAATCGTGCTGTCGTCCGAGCCAGAAACTATACGAGAGTTGTCAGGTGACCAGTCTACAGACCTAATATACCCAGTGTGGCCCTCCAGTCGCTCTAGGACGGGTGCTCCGGTACGTAAATCCCACACACGAACGAGATGGTCGGATGATCCTGAGACAAACCGTGTCCCGTCGGGTGATGCAGCGACCGACCTGACGTAGCTTCCTATATCGCATCGTAGTATAGGCACCGCATCTCTCGTTATCATGATGATGTACCCGAGTTAGATTGGACACCCCGTGCTGCAGTCAAACTCGCCGGAGCAAGTAGGGAAGAAACAGGCAAGTTTAATGCCCGTATGATAAGACGAGCTTCGTGAGGAAGGGGTAGCTTAGGGTATGTAGTGATTTTAGGATACAGCTAGTATATAGAACCAGCCTACGATTGTAAGAGATAAGCAGCTAGTGGCACGCGAGGAAAGGTCGAACCGTGATGGGAGGTTTGATGCCGAGACAGATGCTTGATGACTCATATTCTCACACGGGTCACGTGATCTTCCATCCTCATGATTTGTTTTTTTTCTTCGCCTCCCGCCGCAGCGCTGTTGAGCTCGCTATCCCCTCGTTGACGATTCCTCAGAGAAGACCAAACGAAAGGATTCTCTGACTCCCCCTCCTTTATTCGTAGACAGCGATCCTGCTACACACCAGTTCGCTACTTTCTACCTTTTCACACCTTGGCTCCCTCTGCGTTTTCCGCCTTAGCTCTCTGGACCTGCGCTCATATCAGCTATACGTGCATGAATTCCTCACTCCTATGATCTTATGCTCGACCTAGCTGACAATCGTCAGATTATATGTGCTCCTATCCGTATCATATTTCCAGCTGACGCAACAACTATCTTATTAAACGCACGCCCTTGTCCAACGACACTTGAACTCAGTACTTCTACGGGATATTCTCTTACTACCGAGTCTATCAATGTGCTTTACTCTGAACATTGTCGTCCCACTAGAACAATATATTCTGAACCGCTCGCTCATTGTTGTGCCCGCCTTGAACTTGCCTTCCACATGTTGCTAGCCTTGTGTATTCGGTAATCTCTGATCACCTACTCAAAATCTACGCAAGCTCTCAAAGGAAACGATATACCCGGTTTTTTTTACTGGCCAGCCTGACTACGGTTTTCCCACACGCCGACCACCGCAGACGTACGCAAACCCTGATCTTTCATCACCGCCGTCTAATAGAATGTCCTTCTTACGAGTTGCATTAATTCATCCTACTCCCAACGTCCCTTGATGGCAAGGGGATTATACCGCAGGCGTGCGCCGATATGTGCATTAAACACAAACAAATGAACGAAGTCTAGGTATTCCTGTGAACATGTAAAACGAAATAGACCCTGCTAGAACGAGAGAAAAATCAGCAGGATGTAATGGTGTTCGTAAACAATGCAGACACACACTTAGATCAGTCCTGGATCTATGTAATTCTCGACAAATACTGATTTGTTTGGCGTTTTATGGTTCGGCAATGGCCATCTCTATCAGGCAAGCTCCGGTCATTCACTTATAGCGTATACCTTCCAGTGACACCATATTCTTAGAGCGGAGTATCTATTTGCACATAGCGTTTCCGCTACTTCTGTCTATCACCAATCCCCGCCGGTTGGTTTCATATATCGAATTAAATACATAGGCATCTAGGCGCATACATCTAAATGAAAAGAGACAGTCCTGCCGGTGACCTCGGAAGTGAAGGTGCCATCCACGACACGCATCAAGCTTATGTACTTCGTAACCCCACATACGTGTCTATATCGTTATCGTATACATGTCTAGTTCTTAGTGGACCCTCGAATGTACTGATTCATCCGGTCTCGCGACTCGCTTATATTTCAACCTTGCAACCTATCGTGAGTAAAGAGTATGCCGATTTGATTTCAATTCAGTTATCTACTGCATATAATCGTATAGTAAATACGAAAGTAAGTCAGCCATACCAAGGTGAGATGTAAACCATACCATAGGGACGACGTTGGAAGTGTCGTAAACATACTGTAGTGCGGAGAAAAAGTGAGGTATTCAATAGAGCATGGAGAGCTGAGCGCGTGAGGCTACTCCTTATATGGACGTTTACACTCCATGCTAGGATTTAGGAGATACGCTGACAAAGGTTCAGTGTATGCGTATATCTGACTCGGTATGTCGGTTATTCGATTGTCCCCACGCGTTCAACTACTTTTTGGTATGTCCGATATATCATTCAAGGATGTAAAGTTATAGTATTCAATACGATAAGCATGTATATAAGCAAACTAGGGGTTATGACGATGCAAACGAAGCTGCTGTAATACTATCTACACAGATTCAGTCATTGCTATATTTGACGGGTATCCGTAGGTGTTTAGTTTATTCAAACGGCAAGGGTGGTCAACTTGGTGGTAAACAATGAACACCCTATCAGAGATAAATCGTATAAACATGCAACACGACTGACCTTTGCCAACACTGACGCCCCATCCGGTCGAGCCAATGGGTCATGGTCCCAACAAGTTAGAAGAAGCGCCCACATAGATTCGACTATTGCACTGGGCACAGGAAGCTCTTTCGGACGCTTTGGAGGCTTTTGAGCAGCGAGAGCATGATATATGCCCATATCGCTTCGGTATTCAACGTAAGGAATGGTGCCAGTTAAGACTTCCTGTGAGGTGTCAGATTCGGATGGTTATATCACCAAGCAAAAAACAACGACAATGTGGTAGCTTACTAGCATTGTCTAGTAAAAATGGGTCAGCAACAAGCGGTTAAGTAAAGTAATCCAATGAACCTACCATTCCAAGCGCATATATATCGGTCTGTTTACACCTTGTAGCAGGGGCCCGAGGAGTTTCTTCCTCATCATCTACCTCCGGCTGGAGCAGCTCAGGTGCCTGAAACGCGTGAATTAGCGAGAAGCAGAGTATTCAGAAAAGTACTAACCATCCATCGCAGGGTTCCTCCCCCGTATCTCGTTGTCGTAGAAAACCGAAGCGAAGTATCGGACAGTATTGCATAGTCAAAGTCGTTGATCTTGAGGATACCGTTGTCCGAAACTAGCACATTGACCTACAGAGAAGCATCAGAACACATCTTCTCGTTATACATATGAGGTAAGATTTATAAACTTACCGCCTTGAGGTCGCCGTGGACCTATTATTGCAGGGTCAATTTCGAGGTGTGAAAGGGACTTAAAAACGTTACCCTTACCATTTCGATGCTGTGTAGGTACGATAAGCCTGAAGCTAGTTGTAGACACTAGAAAATGACGATAAGATCTATAAGAAACGAGAAAAAAGTACCAAACATACCAATGGATGACGCTCCACGTCCGGGTGCTTTTCAACATATCGCTGAAGGTTACCCTCTTTCATCCAAGAAGACACCATGCCAAGTCCTTCCTGGTAGACGATTACACCTAGTAACCCCTGGATGTTGACATGGCAAAGCTTCGACCATATATGCACCTCTCGAACAGCGCGCTTAGACACGTTTGCGTTTTAAACTTTAAATGAAACTGGATGAATACAAACAAGAACGTACCTTGAGAGCTTTATCGCCACTTTCCCGCAAGGTGTGTAGACGAAGGGTCTTGAGTGCAACGGTGGTGCCGTTGATCATTATGATGCGTCGCACGTCACCAAATCCCCCTGACGCAATCACTGCGGAGGCACTTTGATTAGGGTCAAAGGATGAGGTGAGGTCTTTGCACCCGTGTTTTATAAGGCACTCGAATAACTCCTGGACCGACTATTTTCCACCGTAAGCCAAACTCGAGAAGCAAAGATACGATCATATCCTACTGACCATTTCACTTGTTACCATGTCATATAAGGGTATATTCTGATATATCATTATTATTGAACGTAATTAGACAATATATGCAGTTAAGGCGCTCACCAGATTCCCACGGCTAACCGACGCCAATACCGATACCGCATCCGGTCGAGCAGAAGGGTCATGATCCCAGCAAGTCAGAAGGAGCGACCACATGGCTTCCGCTGTTGGATTGGACACAGGTAGCTCCTTTGGCCGTTTTGGAGGCTTCTGGAGGTGAATAGCACGATATATACCAATGTCGTTTCGGTATTCGGTGTATGGCACATTGCCAGTCAAAACTTCCTACGTGTGATTAGACGCTAAGATCAGCGAAGATAAACCGATGGCCTACTAGCATTGTCTAGTTTGGATCGACTCAGTATCGGATGGGAATGAATAGCCTTAATGAACGTACCATCCCAAGTGCATATATATCAGTCCGTTGGTTCCTCGTGGTGGGTGCTTGGATGGGTTCTTCTGTGTCGTCTCCTTCTGGCTGGAAGAGTTCGGGTGCCTAGCAAGCAGTCAAGAATAAACGGCTAAGCATCCAACAATGTCCATACCATCCATCGTAGTGTTCCCCCACCAGGTCTGGTTGTCGTGGAGAATCGGAGGGAAGTATCGGGCAGAATTGCATAGTCAAAGTCGTTAATCTTCAGTATACCGTCATCCGAGACTAACACGTTGCCCTCAACGGGGCCGTTTGGCAAGCTCAAGACCTATGTTACGGACGGGCGAGCGCTAAGTAACTTACCGCCTTGAGGTCACCATGTACCTATGGTTTCACATTAGTGTCGGGTACGCGGGCAGGTAATATGAATTACTATTACCATTCCAATACTATGGAGATATGCCACACCGGAAGCAAGTTGGACGCACTGGAAGAAAGCTATTTAATAACGGAAACAATTGGCGGTACCGGACATACCAACGGATGACGCTCAACGTCAGGGCATGTTTCGATATATTTCTGGAGGTTTCCGTGTTTCATCCAAGGAGAGACCATACCAAGTCCACCATGAAAAACTACGACCCCTAGCAGCTCTTGGATGTTGACATGACGCAGCTTGGACCAAATGCAAACCTCCCGAACGGCACGCTTTAGTAGATTCGTATTGTAAGTCTATGTGAGAGTGGGCGAGGAGAAAAAGGAAAACAGCTTTACGGCCTTGTCTCCATCTTCCCTCAATACATGCAACCGAAGTGTCTTCAATGCGATGATTGTACCGTCGACCATCATCATGCGCCGGACGTCGCCAAATCCCCCTGACGCGATTACTGCCGAGGAGTTTTGGTTGGTATCTATAGATAGGGTAAGGTTGGTGCAGCCGTGCTTGACCAAACAGCTAAGCAGCTCCTGAACAGACTGTCATGCCATCATGAGATGAGCTTCAGTAGGATATTTACGTTGATATCGCATTTACCATTGCACTGTTTACCATCTCAAACGAGGGAGGACCCTGATACATTGACATGAGTAATTGTGATAGAACATGCGCTTAAGCGGTGTGCTTATGATGTTATCAGCCCCTTCGTCGTATGACAGTGCGTTCTTCGGCGTTTCCCATACACATATCGTCATATCCTCCGAGCCAGAGACAATGCGAGCGCTATCGGGCGAAAACGTCACCGAGAGGACTGGAAGGGTATGTCCCTTAAGCGGCTCGCCTACAGGTGCGCCTGTGCGAACATCCCACATGCGGACCGTCTGGTCCCGCGAACCAGAGACGGCGAGTGTGTTGTCTAGCGAGAACGCCACTGTGAAGACTGAATCGGTATGTCCCCTCAACGGTCGGCCCATTGGAGTGCCGGTGCGTGCGTCCCACATGCGGACGGTCCTATCCCACGAGCCAGAGACGATGCAGGTACTGTCGGGAGACAGAGCCACGGAGCGGACTCCACTAATATGTCCCTCGAGTGCCTGACCTATAGGGGCGCCAGTGTGTCCGTCCCAGATACGGATAGTTTTGTCCTGGGAGCCAGAGACGATACGGGTGCTGTCACGAGAAAAGGCCACCGAGAAGACTTGGTTGGTATGTCCTCTGAGCGGCTCGCCTATGGGAGTCCTTGTCTTTGTGTCCCACATGCGGATTGTATGGTCCCGCGAGCCGGAGACGAAGCGGGTGCTATCATGCGAGAACGCCACCGACCAGACCATGGCAGTATGCTTCCGGAGCGGTTCACCTATCAGAGCTCCAGTGTGTGCATTCCAAATGCAGATGGTGCTGTCGGTTGAGCTGGATACTATGAGAGTATCGTCACATGACCAGATTATCGATAGGACTGGCATGGTATGCCCATGTAAAGGCTCCATAACCTGATCCCCTGTGAGCATATCCCAGACATCTACAATACCTTCCCCCAAGCCAGAAGCAACGCGAGTGCCATCTTGTGACACCGCTACGGCGTAGATTGCCCCTCCTCCGTTCCATCGTACCAAGGGAGAAGCATCTGTTGCGCTCATGGCAAAGTGTTTGGGTTATCTCGTACGATCGATGACCTAGCGAGGCCAGCGAGAACAGTAGGGCGTCTTATAGGTAGTAGATCTTAGACGCCAGGTGCTCAGATAACAAAAGGGTATGGTGGTTTGTCGATCGTGCGATGGGTCCACACTGCCACATAATATATCCACAGTTACATTACCGTACCGTACCGTAACGCTGGGTGCCCATACTTCGACCACTTGTCTATCTTGGCTCCATCCTATCCTCACTTTCTGTCTCATTATCAGGCTTTGATTCCGAGCCAAGGCTAAAAGGCTACCACCGTGTGCGGTAGCATGTGGAGGGAGGATCGCATCACCACTGTCACGTGACTATTCTCGAGTTAAGCGCCACCGCACAAACCTTCTTATATCTCTTGCTTCCCCTTCAGTTCTGCCCTGCTCGCCAAAGAATAAGCATTCAAGATACTGGCTAGTCCTAGGTTCCTGAGTCTTCCGAGCGATGGTCACTTCCACGTATGTCTAGGGCCACGATTGATTCTACTAACAGGCACAAACTAAAATGAATTCGTTGCTAAGAATTGTTTCCACTACAAAGATTGAGAAGATACACAGGATCAAATACAAAATTATCTTCAGCGTAAGGTATTAAAGAGTAGGTATACAAGAATCGAAGAAATACAGAAGCAAATACTCAAAATACTGGAGTGAACAGGGCCAAACGACGTCTACCACCACTCGTCCGAATCATACCCTTCTCCATATGGACTAAAATAAAAATTATCGGAGCCATAGAAATCGTCCTCGTCGTCGGACATATAGAAATCATTGAAGTGGTTCACGGCCTTATCGTAATGTTCGCCCATCTGAGGATCCGTTACGCCGTGCCTACCCACAAAAGTCAATAAACTCAACGACGGCGCTAGAAACAACAAGTCAAAGAACTCACACTTCCTTGACGTGCTCAACGATTCGAGCTTCCAAGTTCTGTATCTCCAATAAGCCTCCGACCTTCGTACACAGCTGGCACTTGAAATGCAAGCCGGAGAAATGGCTCGCATATTCTTCGAGGTTAACCGTCTTGATCAGCGGTTTATCGGTTTCGGCATCGAGAGCATGTACGTCCTTGAACGTAACGCCAAGTTTCTCAGCTATTGGAATCCGAGCCTGGATCCTCTCCCAATTCCGTTTCTCAGAAACATAATGGCCGACCTGGAAGGAACGATGTTAGTGAGGGCTAACACGACGAGAAAGCTGAGAGATATACGAACCATCTCTCCCCACTCAAAGATCGAATCGCTATGGCATCTCCCACACGTAAAACGCGGACCAATGCTTCTCATCTCAAGGAACGACGCATCGGGCTTCCCCATGCCCGCGAGCAGAGCTCGAGCAAATTGCTGAGCCTCCACATAACGCTTGTACCTGGTCAAATCGAGAGCATGTTCCCTCGGAAGCGA
>JANWGL010000823.1:0-23799 GCA_025200755.1 Ceratobasidium sp. C01
TTGAAAAGGAGTTTTTGGAAATCATCTACCGAGCAAACGCGAGGCTCAGCAATAAGAAACTTGCTGGTTATCTTAAACAAGTTTGAAGATTTTTACTGTAAAACACAGTACTTAAACTACAAGACTTTCAAGCATACAGTAAAATTTATACAAACCGCTAGAAGGTTCAGTTTGTTAGGGATAGATCGTAAAATTGCATAGTATGGTAAAAGATCATTTTGATTCAACCTCGCTTTAGATGAAGCCTGTTTACGTTTAAACGTAAACAGGCTACGCCCTAGTGAGGGTAATTAATATAATTAATATAATTCCAATTTTTCTAAGGATCAGTCAGCAAGCTGACTGACCCATGAAAAATTAGGAACGCTGAATCGAAGATTCCAGCGTTTTGGTTATAATTTATCAGAATTTATTTTGTAAAGCATATCTTTATGCATATACTGAGAAATATTATTTCTTAATAGTTCCATGCTTTCTTTCCATATATAAATTCTTCCTCCTTTTTTATGTTTATGAATAGTGCATTTTAAAGAATCCGTAAGGATCATTTCCTAAGGATCCGCTTTATCAAAGATAAAGCGGACCCATGGAAATGATTTTCTCCAAACATATTTTCCACGGTTTGTTTTAAAATTAAGATTTCTTCGGTTGTAAAGCCGTATGTATTTAAATGTAAACCTTTGTTATGGAAAGATCCGTCGGAGGGTAATTCTGATTCAGAATTATAAATTAACAAGTTTGGGTTTAAATACCGGCTACTCTTGTCAGAGTAGCGGGTATTTATAACCAAAACACAAGAGTAGGCCAACCAAGATTGCTTTTAAATCTTAACCTCATCTGGTTCTTCGATCCGATGAGGCAGAAAGAGCGAATTGGGATTGCTGTAATTTAGTCAAACGCCATGGTTTCGCGGTGTTTGAGCATTCTTCTTTTGATTTGGAAGAAACTGGCTGCGCCAGCACCGGCTGCAGCGCAGCCAGTTCTATTAAACCACTAGATGAAAAAAGTAATTCACTATTAGTTCCTATACCAGATCCAATTGACTGAATATAAACGACATTAAATGACAATGCCGCGGCATAAAGTATTATAATCCGTAAGGATCATTTCCTAAGGATCCGCTTTATCAAAGATAAAGCGGACCCATGGAAATGATAGCTTTTACTAAAACTAATAAAGGAGATATTCGAAGAGAAGGTAGCTCTATGGCTAAAATATTGATGTTTTGTAAAAATAAAGTCATCAGCCTTTAGGCTCTTCCGTAAGGATCATTTCCTAAGGATCCGCTTTATCAAAGATAAAGCGGACCCATGGAAATGATTTTCTAGGATCCGATTTATTTAAGATAAATCGGACCCATGAAAAAGATCTACCCTCGCTAGGGCGTAGCCTGTTTACGTTTAAACGTAAACAGGCTTCTTCTAAAGCGAGGTCTTTTAAAAATACTCCGAAAACTAATTTGATTTTTTTACTATGGGGTAACTATTTTTCAACATTAATTTGATAATATTCTCATTTAAAAGATTCGGGATAAATTATTAAATCAGTTATCGATTTAATTTCCAAGGGTTACATAGCACCTTATGGAATACAGAGATCTCTCTAACATCCCTTACTTTTGAACCCTTAAGGGTTAAAAAGCTATTAATTTAACCTAAGTTAAATTAATTGCGGTAGTTAAATTTTTAACCTATAAAAAATTAACAACTTTTTTTTGCTTGGCAAAAAAAGACCGCATTGTTGTCAAAACAATAATGAGATGATTTATGTACTCCCTTCCGATCACCAAAGATGACACGGAAGGGAATACACAACAGAATTTGGAAGTAGAGACCCTGATATTTTTAATCGACATGATTTCCTATAAGGCACACCATATAGGATCCCAAGATTTAGATCTTTAAACTTAAATAAGTTTAGTTTTACACAAAATTAAAAGCAATCCGATAATAATCTCGTTTAAAGGATTCTCGATAATTATTTGTGATCTCTCAACCTCAGTTAATCTTTTTTTAACATCGGTTGTGTAATGTTGCATACGTACTAAACTTATAGAAGTTATCAGATCATTTTTTGATATATAATTATATGTTATCCATTTTTATTTAATAAAAATGGCTGGACTATTTCTTCATCCTTAAATTAATTCTTATTTATAACCCCAATTTTGCTGGGACCTGCCCGAAGGGCATCAGGCCCAGTTTAAAAATGGGGGGTACACCTAAAGGGTTATACCCTTCCTCATCGGATCGAAGATCCAGATGAGGTTTAGGCGCCCCCCATTTTAGACTTTTTTCAAAAAAAAAAAACAAAAATTAGGCGTTCTGCATCGGAGATGCCATAATTAAGGAGCTTTACGTATAGTCTCTAAGGATACTACTCTTATACTTTAACAATACCCCATTTTCCCTGGGGACCTGACCACAGGTCAAGGCCATACGCGTGTTGGAGTGCCCAACGGCTAAAAATGTATTTTAGTCGCTATGCTACTCCGAGAATTTAGGGGAATTCCTGGCCCCAGATGTATACAACACGCTAGGTGAAATTAGGCGTTCAGCATCCCGCACTCATAGGGTAGCCTTTTGATCAGGGCACTGTAAACACAGTTTACAGTGCCCTGACATATAGGCATCCCCATGTAAACATGACCGGGGAGTGCGGATGCCTTAATTTTGGCATTTATTTTTGTACATAAGTATAATTTAGTTTCCTGTTGATTGTCCATTGTTACATAGTTAATATTTTATTTGAAATTACCCCAATTCCTGGCCCCGGATGTATACAACACGCTAGGTGAAATTAGGCGTTCAGCATCCCGCACTCATAGGGTAGCCTTTTGATCAGGGCACTGTAAACACAGTTTACAGTGCCCTGACATACAGGCATCCCCATGTAAACATGACCGGAGAGTGCGGATGCCTTAAAATATTAAAGTATTTAGGAATTTCCAACAAATAGTAAAGTTAATTTTTCAGAAGATTACTCTTAAGCGTGGCATCTTTACCTACCACTCAGGAACAATTGAGGCTGGAGTAGACATTGGATTTGCTGGAATATAATTGTCACTGTGACCTAATGCGTTAGGCATATAGAATACAAAAATAGATAGAGTTAATAAGAATAAGAATATAGTTACCAAATCTTTGAAAGTAAAGAAAGGGTGGATACTTAATCTATCAACATTACCTGAAATACCTAACACTTTTGTAATTATTTACGGGTTAACTGTCAAGGGGTTGTTAATTTAATTTATTTTTTAGCCAGTTATTTATTGTAGAATCCCTAAAAGCTACAGCTGTTTTTAATACTTCAGTAGAATTATTACCATTAGTATTAAATATATGACTTTTTCGTGTTTCAAACATGAAACTAGGAAATCTTACTCTATAAGCCAATACACCTGAAGAATTTAACTCTGAAGCAATCATATATTGACCCGCAGTTGACCTGTTATTTTTAGTTTCTTCCATGTTTTTTATAGCTTCTAAACAAGATGTGAGGGTAACAGTTCGTTTATCATTGTCCACCAAATTAGGAATGTTAAATAAATACATAACTAAACTGGTTAAACCTGCGATGAGACGGTGGGCCTTAACAGCATAGTACTTCTCAACTATAGAAAATACACTTAATTGTTCTTCTTTCCAATACCAATGATTTTTTATAGATAACAGTATAGGGAATAAGCAATCAAATACATTTTCCAGTCCTTCAATTGTAAGAACTACCGTAGAAGCATCATAAGACACACCTGAATACTCTTTAGTTCTAGACACTTCGTTTATCCGAACCCTTACACCTAATGCACTCAACATTTCAGAAAGCCGATTAAATAAAACTTGACCTTCAAGAGTCAATTTTTGACCTATAGAAAAAATAGGTATGACAAGTAAACTAGTTTCAGTTGTTCGTAATCTCAAACAAGCATAGCCGTCACCTAAATATAACCCAAAGAAAAATGGGAAAGTTAAGGCTACTGGGTTATTATTGCTTGGGAGACTTATAGGGCTAAATTTCATATCAGAAATTAGGGTTACAGCATTTAACTTTTCTTTGAGACTTAATTTAAAACGAGGAATTCCCCCTGACAGACTATAGGCCAGGTGAACATTTTCCCAAGCCGCATGAGGCGTATTTAATGTATTAAGGTGTTGCAATTTAACGAGAATTTGGAATGCACAATATTTGGCCCCTGTTACTTGATTAAAATAAGGAATCCAGGTTTTAAATATATCTTTCCAAGATTCAGTTACTAAATTAACATTCCATTTATTACCACTAGTTACAGTTACACGGATAGAACCAGTCTCTGATAGGGCATAATGAAGAGCAATCATAAATTTAATACTTGAGTCGGAAACATTTTGACTTATTGACAATTGGGGTTGAAAATAGTGAGAACTAGCGTTAATAAATTTTCCAGTTACACTTCCTTCAGCTTGAAATACCCCGTTTGCTATTTGTCGGAAAAGGTCTCCATCTGAAGCTGACTTATAAGCACTTTTTAAGTAACTTATTCGATCGAGAATCTCTTCTTTTGTATAATTCCCAGGATTCCCATTAATACTTGCACTACCTGTTTGAATTAAATTTCCTTCGCTGTCTTGTGGAATTTGGGATCCAACTAGCCCTTTTTATTATTGGTGAAATAATCCAAAGCAGATTTTATCTTTCACATCATTATGAAATATTTAAGTGAGCTAGCGTAAAATCGTTGAATACTAAATAAACAGCATACAATAATGCTGCAAAATTTGTTTATTGCTGATTGTCTTAATAGGGCAAAAACTTTTTAACAAAGACATTCCCACTTTGATCTATGATCATGGTGGGAATCTGGCAAGATCAGGGATCTTGACAGATTTTATTTGTAGCAATGCCTTAAGATTTTCCAGCATATAGCTAGGCGATCCCCTAGGTTTTGAGGATTACTTGAACCGTGTGTGTGAAGAGCCAATAAGTGAATTGCAGCTAAAGCTGCTAACACGAATGGTAATAGATAGTGTAATGAGAAGAATCTATTTAAAGTAGCATTTGACACGGAAAAGCCTCCCCCATTTTAGCACTATACATTTTTAAATTGTATTACGTGCTAGAAATAGAATATATCTTAATAGGGATAAATATTATACCCACTATTTCTCACGTGTATTCGTTGAGGTACAGATAAGGATACCTGCTGGTTGTAACTAAACTCAATTTTCCTTAGTTCTGATTTTTAACAAATTAAAATTTGGAAAAAGGGGTTTTACGGTTAATTAGATTATAAGTTAATTATTAATTAGCTACTAATGATAAAGTTGGTTCCCAGCATATAGTGAGATTTTATTAGTCCATGGGTGTTTATGAGTACTGCTAAAATTGCAGTTGTGAATAGCGAACACTGTTTTTAAGATATTGAATCCAGTCTAGGTATTGTGTTTGTTTTGAACCCATTAAAGCTACCGGACCATGGGAAAAGAAATTAATGACAGTTTGAATGTCTTTTTTACTTGAGACGGAAAACATCATATATTGATTAAATTCTATACCAATTTCCCGATTAGTGTTAAAAAGTCTTTTTCATGGGTCCGATTTATCTTAAATAAATCGGATCCCAGAAAATCATTTCCATGGGTCCGCTTTATCTTTGATAAAGCGGGTCCTTAGGAAATGATCCTTACGGAAGAGCCTAAAGGCTATAACCGTCACCGTCTATGAGACCCGTTAATTGTGCCAGGAAAGATGGAGGAATACTTTAAAATTGTTGTAGTTGTTCAGGACTTCTAGCTTTTAATCCTACGTCGGGAACCCCAATTAATAGTTCCGATGATAGGGAAAGCAATACTCATATATGTTGTATTTGTTTCACAAACTAATTGTACAAAATCTTGACCGATCCATGGAATAGCTGAAAGTAGATTAGTAATTACAGTGGCTCCCCAAAGGCTCATTTGACCATAAGGTAAAACATATCCTAAAAATGCGGTACCCATCATCAATACCAATATCACTACTCCTATAGTCCAGGGTAAAACTCTGGGAGATCTATAAGATCCGTAGTACAGCCCTCTCGCTATGTGCGCGTAAACGAAGATAAAGAAAAATGATGCGGTATTCGCATGTGTATATCTTACGGCCCATCCATAATTTACATCTCTCATGATATGCTCAACGGAAACAAAGGCCAACTCAACATTTGGAACGTAGTGCATTGCTAAGAATACTCCGGTTAGTATTTGGATAATCAGGCACGTACCTAATAATGACCCAAAGTTCCATAAATAGGAAATATTAGCAGGTTGTGGAGAATCAACCATATAAGAATTTAGTAACCCTAATATTGGGTGAGATTTTAAGAGTCTCATTTAAATTAATAAGTTGTTTTTGTCAAACAATGAAATCAGAAAAAATATTAATTAATTTTTTTTAACTAAAATTAACAAAATTTAAAATCTAATTCGTGCTGTCAACACCTGATTAGAACAATCAGCTAATTTTTTTTTTAGAAAATATATTATTTATTATTATTGACCAATTAATGGAGTAATTATTAATTGTTAATTTTAGATATATAGATAGCAATTCACATATTGAATCTATTAAATTACCCATGAACAATGTTGAGACATGGGAATAAGGATTATAATATGTGGTTTGAGCAACTTTCTGGTTCCCGTTTGCTGGCTTAAATATAATTGAGCCACCACTAGGCAACCACACCAAAAGTTTTGTTTTTTTTGAAACGTTCAATTTTTTGTTTATTCTTCTTTTATTGAAAATAATTTAGAATCCATTAACTAAGAATTAATAAAGCTGGTTAACCAAGTTAATTTACCCAAAACCGTTAGGTCTGTAATCGCAACCAGAGGTATTTAACCCGCTTGCTCTTCTGTTATTATTTGTTAATCAACAAAACTATGGGCGCTGCAACAAAGTTGCCACCGGCAGCCGCACGTTCGATGCGGCTGCCAAGACTCCAACATGGGGCTGAATACGGGTTATAAAAATTAATGGTAAAGCCGATTGGTACTTGAAGAGGTCAAATCGGCAGTTTAGAAATATATAGATAGTAATTCACATATTCACATAATTCAATATTTTGGGGCAATAATTAAAAAGATATTGCTGTTTGATTTTTTTTTTATAAAAATTATTATTTTTATTAAAAAAAAATATGTGGTTATAGTTTTTTTTTTTGACGCGTCCGAAATACTTTTTTTCTTTGCTTATATTTTATAAAATATAAGCAAAAAAAGAGATATTAAAAAAAAACGTCATTTTGAAACGTTCAATTATGTTTGTTTGGACCTGGCTACTCTTCCCTATTAACGGGAAGAGGGCCAGGTTGATTTTAGTAAGCTCAAGAAGAATCGAACTTCTGCATATTCCTCATCAAGAAATCATTCTACCGTTAAATTATGAGCTTTAAATATTATGGCATTTAAAAACCACGGCTAAGCCAAGAAAAGGGTTTGTTAATAAGTTGAATTTATTCATAATTATTTTTCGGACTTCTCTTAAGGCTCTTCTATATTCTAAAGAATAAGGAAAAGTCTTAAGTTCCCGAAGGGCCAAAACCTCCCGCAGGTTTTGCATTCTAAAGAATGCAAAACTTGTTAATTTGCATACTAAAGAATGCAAATTAACTAGGGTAGTTGATTTAACTTCGTTAAATCAACAACTTTTCAAATAAATCTTTGATTTATTTGAAAAGGAGTTTTTGGAAATTAACTTTTCCATTCTTCCCATTAAGGGTAAATGTTCTCACTTATGATCATTGGAGACTGAGTAAGATGGGATTATAATTATATAACCAGAGTTTTGTTTAGCTTTGTAACATTTTAAATCCCATTTTTCATTTAAGACACTAATTTCTACCCATGAAAAATTAGGGACGCTGAATCGAAGATTCCAGCGAAAAGATTAACTTCTTCTAGTGTAAAAGAATTTGTGCACAACACAACATATCGTGTAGATTTATTCCAGCTGCCATCATAAGCTATCCAGTAGGCTAAGGATAAGGGTGATAAAATTTCCCCTATGTTTAGCGGAATACATTTTTTCCCTGAAGGATAGAAAATATCATAAAAATAGTTGAAGCACGGTAATGATCGACTTTCGAATCTCATATTAGGATAAACTTTCCCAGTTTGTTTGTGTGCTTTTGGGGAAACTGTTATGGGGGCTTTTTTACAATAATCTTTAAATAGTTCGTACAAATGGAGAAGGTAGTCATCATGTATTATACTTTGTATAAATAATAATCTAGTATTTACTGAAGGTTTTGGTCTTCGAGCATACAAGTCCCCAAGGAATAGCCCTACGGTAATTTCTTTAAGTTTAGGAGTAAGAATAAATTTGTTTCTGGCTCCTTTTTTTAAAGGTTCTGGCTTACCCGCAGGGCTGGTAGGTACTAAAGCAAAAATGAATAGCTCACTAAAGATATCCAAGCCTGATCCAATTGACTGAATATAAACGACATAGAATGCTATAGCCGCAGTAAGAGATAATACAATAGCTAATATTCCCATGACAACAAGCCATGTGCAAGGAGATATTCGAAGAGAAGGTAGCTCTATGGCTAAAATTTGAAATTGTGATAATATTCTTTTCATCTCTTTTATCGGATTTTAGCATTTTTGGCAACTTTAGCAATATCTTTTCGATTATTAAAAGGATTTTTAATAACATGTTTAGTGTACTTATGAGGTGCTCCTTCACTATTAAAACCAGAATAATATCTAGGTCCACTTCCTATATAAAACTTTCCATTAATTTGGTTAATCCAGCAATATACTCCAGATTTACCCTTAAGATCTTTAAACATTTCAACTCGATCTGATAAAGGGTTTAAGTATACTTTGGGGGCGGTAGCAGCAAATGCTGGTAGTTTAAAACCCAGTTTAGAGCTTGTCACGCCGGGTCTACCTTCTACGCTTGTCGAGTAGCTCTTATTGGACTGCGAACATCCAAATTTTACTACAGCTCCGGCTACTCCAATTAAGGGTAAAACGGCTCCGATATATTTAACTAGGGTTAACATAATTGTTTTAATTGCGATCTTAAACTAACGTCTGAATATTTTTTGCTTGTAAGCAAAAATTAAAAAAAAGGGGTTGAAAAGTTAATTATAATAAATATATAATATATATTATGAATACAATAGAAGGAAAGCGATCATCAGAGCGAATAGTAAAAACAAAAAAAGGACTGCATTGTAAACTCACTAAGGTCGTTTTATATTAATAATATATCTTCCTTTGTATGGAGATACGGTTCTTCTTTTATCCCTACTTAATAGGGAACTTACATTGGTGCTTAACACTCGAGCCGCCTCACGTATTGATGGGTATTCCGTTGTAATGTTATTTTCCAAGTCCAACACTTCTACCATTAATCCTGATTTATTTGGTTTGACCCTGTTTTTGGCTGCTTCACTCATTTTTTCTCTTGTTTCATCAGAAACAATTTTACCATACATTGGGTTGTTAACACCCTTTCGGCTTTCACTCATTGCTTCACGTACTTCCGAAGAATGAGTTCTTCCTAGAGCTGATTGAATTATTTTATCAATACTTTCAGTTGTGTGTTTATAACCTAATGAGTTACCTGCATTTTGAAGAATATTATATTCAGGATTTAATGTTTTGATGAAGTGGTCTTCTCGGGAAAGTAAATCTTCTTTATTAACAAAATCTAGTATAACTAAAGCAAAATTACCTATTCCATATTTAAGAATAGCTCTGACAATTATAGTATTAATTCTTGATTTGTAATAAGAATCTTGAAAATAATCATTAACCCGGTTTCCCAAGTCAACAGCACTTCCTATGTAGTATTTCCCGTTTAATAAATTTATCCAGCAATATATTCCCGATTGACCTCTAAGTTGTTTAGACATTTCAATTCGCTCGCATAAAACGTTAGTAAACACTTTGGGGGCATCTTTGGCAAAAGCTGGCAATGCCAAGTCATTTCCATGGGTCCGCGGATCCTTAGGAAATGACCCTTACGGGTCATTTGGATTAACAGACGTTGAATAGCTCTTATTTGAAAGCAATAAATTTATTAAAGGGAAACCTAAGAAGGGGTTTAAATGTAAATTATATTTTATCATAATGATATTATGAGTACAATAGAAGGAAGGCGATCATCAGAGCGAATAGCAGTCTTTAGTTCGAAAATTAAATGAGAATGATAAAAAATAATTATTTTCGAACAAAGGTGGACTTTATCTTAATTTATTAAAAATAAAATTTTTACGTAAAGTCTCTGAGGGATGCATATTTATTGCAGCCCTGCTGGTTAACTCCGATAATTTTACCAATTCGTGTTACGAATTGGGAGGCTACGGAATAGTTCCAGCATATAGTAAAATTACTCTATTTAAATATAGAGGGCCTAAAGTTGTTGACCTGTGGCTTCTGATAGAGCGAATCCTAAAATTGCGTAAGAGAATAGTTGTGGTCTTAGTCCTGGGTTTCGCGCTGTGGCAGTAATTAAACCTGAGAATACTAATCCAATTCCTACTCCAGCTCCGGCTAGTCCAATTGTGGCTAGACCAGCTCCGATATATTTAGCAGCAGCTAACATTGTGTTTTAATAAGGTTCATAAACTAACGTCTTATTTAAACAAAACCGGTTACTCCTTAGAGACCTATTTTGTGTAACATCATGCTTGGCATTTTATCTTTTAATAATTCTTGTAACACATTTAAAGATTTAGTTGAAATTCTAATTACATTATCATTCCCAAGTTTATTAATATAACAAATTAAATTAAAATTAACTTAAAGAGCCTAAAATGGGGGGCGCCTAAACCTCATCTGGATCTTCGATCCGATGAGGAAGGGTAAAACCCTTTAGGTGTTCCCCCCATTTTTAAGAGTGAACAGCCACATAAAGTTCTTTTAGAACTTTAGAGGCTGTACACTCAACCTATTCCTCTTATGGTTTAACTTAAAAAAAGTTAAACCGGGAAGAGTGGATAGGTTAGTTGCTATATTACTAGGCATAAATTTTATACCTCCTGAGTAAAAAGGTTTGAAAAATTCGCTAAAGCACGGCAATGAATAAGTATAAAATAATATAGTTTTATATACATTCCCTTTTTTTGGTGGGGCAAGGAAATTTTAGTTTTTGTGAACAAAAAGCTCCAAACAATTCATACAGGTGAAGAAGATAAGCTTCATGACAGATTCCTTGTTTAAATCGGAATCTGCTATTATCACCTCGTTTATTGGCCCAAAGGGCCCCTAGTAGTAGCCCCACTAATTTTTTTTGTTTAAATTTTAACCTCATCTGGTTCTTCGATCCGATGAGGCAGGAATAATGTATTGTTTTTGTTAATATGTTTTACCTTCTGTGTCATTGTTTATATTTTGTAAACAATGATCAGAAGGTTGAACATTTTCCTTTTTAGTCAACCGACTTAATTTCGGTTTGTTTGACTGTGAAGAAACTATTAAACCACTAGAAAATGTTAATAGAACCCGCTTTTATAAAGCCCTTAAGGGCTTTATAAAAGCGGGTGCTGGCGGAGCCAGTAAATAGTTATTTTCAATTAAACAAAAATAAAATAAGTGCGCATAAAGAAAATAAATAATAAATGCTGTCGCATAAATTGATGAAAAAAGTGTAATACTTTTCATCTCTTTTATTGAATTATAAAAAAAGAGACCGGCTCCGATATATTTAGCTTTTTAGAAACTTTAGACCCCCCAACGGCCGCTACACGGTTGTTGGGGGGGCTAAAACCGGCGGCTAACATTGTGTTTTAATTGAGATCTTAAACTAACGTCTTAAAATTGCGTCCCTATCAAAGAGTAGAAAAATAAAACCTCGCTTTAGAAGAAGCCCTAGCGAGGGTATTTAAACCTATTATGTTTGACATCCGCTTCGCTGGTTCTTTCAACATAAAGAACCTGCAAAGCGAGGCTTAATTGGCTTTTATTTTAACATTTTAAGGTAAAAATAAAAGTTTAATTAAAATAAAATTTTGATTTTAAATAAACTTTTTTATAACAAAGTTGCCTGGCCCTCTTCCCGTTAATAGGGAAGAGTGGCCAGGCAGCATAAAAACCCTCGCTAGGGCGTAGCCTGTTTACGATTAATCGTAAACAGGCTACTTCTAAAGCGAGGTCTTTTATTGAATTTTTCCACCCTTCTCCATCACGATGGAGAGGGGTTGGGAAAAAAGATAAGCACATTACTTTAACCTTCTAGAGATTACGGACATGGTGAGATTCGAACTCACGACTCTTTTGGAGTAATCGTTTTCAAGACGACCGTATTCAACCACTCTACCACATATCCTATTTAGGGGGTTTGTTTACAAGAGGAGCTTAAATTCGAAAACTCCGCTACGCTTTGCTGGTTCTTTCAACAGAAAGAAACCAGCATCGCGAAGCGGGATAGTGCCGGAACAAAAATATACGAGCATTCACACCCCTTGGGGCAGCTCCGGCCTCAGTATACTGAGAAGGTAAATTTAGCATACGCGAGTCTTTAAGACTCGCTAGCCTGTTATGTTTTATTTTATAAAACATATTTTTCATGGGTTGTTCTGTTTTTATATATAAAAACAGAACAAGAGTCAGCTTGCTGACTGATCCCTAGAAAAATATCCTACGGATAACAGGTGAATTATCATCCCTTTTAAAGACTTTGGCTATTTTCGCCCGACTTTTTATTCGCTGGAATCTTCGATTCAGCGTCCCTATTTTATCATGGGTTGTTCTGTTTTTATATATAAAAACAGAACAAGAGTCAGCTTTGCTGACTGATCCCTAGATAAAATGGGATAATATTAAATAAAAAGTTGTTAATTTCTTAATCTTTAGAATCAGAAATTAACTAGCCGAGGAAAGGGCAACCCAATCAACATACGCAAGTCCTTATGGACTTGCTAGTCTAGCGATTCAAAGAATCGCGTATGAAGAAAGGGTTGAAACAGAAAAACAAAGAGAGAGACTCGGGTGCGGGATTCGGTATCCCTATCTTCCTACCTCGTTTGCTGATTAACCTGACCCTCTTCTCTGAGGGAAGAGTGGTTAGGTTAAGATCGATTTTAAATCGGCCACATAGAATTAAACTTGCCTAGCAAAGCTTGGCCAGTTTAATTCTAACTAACGAGCTTAAAGCTTCCATTTGCTAATTGGCTTTTATTTTATTTGAATAATAAAATAAAAGTTTATTTAAAATAAAAGTTTATTTTAAATAAACTTTTTATAACAAAGTTGCCTGGCCCTCTTCCCGTTAATAGGGAAGAGTGGCCAGGCAGCATAAAAACCCAATAAGCCTAAAGGCTACAATGGTAGTTTTAAGGTAAGGATAACCCCCTGTTCCCCAAATTATCCTCTAATTTAAATTAGAGTCTAACTTAGGGGAAGGCAGCGTAAACAGGAGCACTTCATTTCCATGGGTCCGCTTTATCTTTGATAAAGCGGATCCTTAGGAAATGATCCTTAAGGACAGGGGGTTATCCTATGGGCTATAAGTCCATAAGGTAGATAGGATTAAATTAACAGCTTTTTAACCCAACCATAATGGTTGGGTTAAAAAGTTCTACGTAACTAGCTTTCGGAGAGTCGGAGTAAGGCGTTCCCGGAACTAAAAAGGGGATTATTGTCCCAATTTTTCTACGGATCAGTCAGCAAGCTGACTGTTGTTCTGTTTTTATATATAAAAACAGAACAACCCTTGAAAAATTAGGGACGCTGAATCGAAGATTCCAGCGATAAATTAATTAAAGAATCAGGGGTTAAATTTTTCCCTCGAAGAGGGAAAAACTTGGTTAAACCCAGTTTATAATATCTCTGTATTATAGAAACATGTGGCTATGAGCCCCACCAATATACAGAAACAAATAGGAATAACCATACAACATCAACGAAAATTTCAACCCAATCTTTGACCTCGCTTTAGAAGAAGCCTGTTTACGTTTAAACGTAAACAGGCTACGCCCTAGCGAGGGTATTGGGTTGCCCTACACTAGGCTAGTTAGAATTAAACTGGCCAAGCTTTGCTAGGCAAGTTTAATTCTATGTGGCCTATTTATCTCCGATGGACTAACCTAACCCTCTTCTCTGAGGAAGAGTGGTTAGGTTAATTGGTCTGTTTTTAGAATAAAAACAGACCAAGCGAGTGAGGGTTATATCAAACATATAAAAATTAAAAAAAAAAAGGGTGCAAAATTGGTTTTTTCCCTCGAAGAGGGGAAAACTTGGTTATGGAGTTTCTGCTTCCTTTGCCTCTTCCCGATAATAGGGAAGAGTGCCGAGGCAGCAGAAACTCCATAACCCAAACAATATGAACCCCTGCTCAATAATCCACATTAATCCTAGTCACAATATCCACACTTATGTGGTATTGAGCTAGGCAGTGGAATTGAGCATGGGGTAATTAATTTAATTAATTTTGTCAGCCATTGAGGAGTGAATATATGGCCGTTCTATGTTTGATAGTTGAGTTGTTGAAGATGCCAAAATGTAAATCCGTTTCCGTGAATGAATACTACACTTAAGGCCGAATTTATCCCGAATAACACTAGCAAGTAATTCTACTTCTTCGCTTGAAAAAGAATTTGAAGCAAGATGGATTCCTTTTCCGTTCCATCCACCATCATCACTCTGTGTTTTATCCAAAATGTTTTTTTTGGTATTGTTTCACCTTCTGTGTCATTGTTGATATTTTATAAACAATGATCAGAAGGTTGAACATTTACCCTCGCTAGGGCGTAGCCTGTTTACGTTTAAACGTAAACAGGCTTCTTCTAAAGCGAGGTTGTATTCTTAACCTAACCCTCTTCTCTAAGGGAAGAGTGGTTAGGTTAAGATCGATTTAAAATCGATCCACTTATGATCATCGAAGATGACACATAAGGGAATACAAACACAACAAAATTTTTATCCAAATCTAACTAACCCGCCGGCCCCTAGTTGCATCCCAGTCATTGCTTGTTCTACATAGCTAGCTTGGGGGGAATTATACCCCAATTTATCTAAGGATCACTCCTATTGAGGGCCCCTAAAGGTTTACCCTTTAGGGGTACCCTCAATAGTAAGCAATGGAGGGTACACCTAAAGGGTTATACCCTGCCTCATCGGATCGAAGATCCAGATGAGGTTTAGGCACCCTCCATTGGACTAGACCCTTGACCCGCAGGGGGCAGCGCTGAATCTTATTCGAAGAATAAGATTCTCCGCGGCCTAAATTATATGGGCTGTTTTTAACGTCTTTTGGCTTCTTCTCTAAAGGGAAGATGCAAAAGACCTTTATAAAAACAGACCAACCGCTCTCTCCAGGGTTTAACCTAACCCTCTTCTCTAAAGGAAGAGGGTTAGGTTAAAGACGATCTAGGTTCGTCGATCGCGGAGAGTACGGGTTATAGTAAGGGGTTCCTGGTAATAATACAGGGAAAATAATTAAGTTAAATAAAGAGTTGGGAGTAAAACTAGAGTACATGCTTTCGGAAAGCAGGGGGCTATGAGCCCCACCAATATACAGAAACAAATAGGAATAACCATACAACATCTACGAAATCGTTTTAAATTGCACATAAACTAATTAATTTTATAAATCATTGAACTGGGCATGTATGGTCTTACTATATTTGCCAATTGTGTTATAGAAGACGACCAAACATATATTCGGTTTCTTGAATGAATACTACATTTTAGACCAAATTTGTCTTGAAGAACATTTACAAGTAATAGAACTTCTTCGGTTGAAAAAGCGTTTGTAGCGAAATGGAAGCCTTGTTTATTTTTTCCCCCATCGTCACATACCCAATCCGTAAGGATCATTTCCTAAGGATCCGCTTTATCAAAGATAAAGCGGACCCATGGAAATGATAGGCTAATGAGATAGGAGTCAGTAGCTCAGAAATGTTGTTAGGTACTACTTTAGTCCCATTCACATACCATAGTGCTTGTAAAGAATTCCATGAAGAAAGAGATTGAGTTGTAAATTGGTATCCGTAAGGATCATTTCCTAAGGATCCGCGGACCCATGGAAATGACCACTTATGAGTAGTTCCTTTAACTACTGACTGTCCCTGGCTAGGGGCAGCCATCAACACAACCCCAAGATCTTTAAATAAAGAAAATACATGATTTAAATAATCTAAATGAACTTCACCTTGAGCAAATTTTAAATAAGTTCCCCCACCTTCGTATTTTTTAACTAACACACCGTCACCTAGCAAGAACCCAGTCATTGCTTGTTCGACATAACTAGCTTTAGGAGAATTTGAATATGGAGTGTTTGGAAGTAGGGGTGGAACTGTAGATAAATTTAATAAAGAACAATCCGTAAGGATCATTTCCTAAGGATCCGCGGACCCATGGAAATGATAAGTTGTAATTAAACTAGCATCTTCCAGATATGTTGTGTTAGAATTTCTACAAAACTCAAACACAAATAGTAATAACCATACAACAGTAACAAATTCGATTAAGTCAATTATTTACTTATGGCAACCCGGACTTTTTCTTGTCCTAGACAAACCTAGGCCATCACGTAAAGTCTCTGAAGGAACTCTATAACCCTCTCTAGGCTGCGAACGATTTATCGAAGATAAATCGGCCACATAGAATTAAACTTGCCTAGCAAAGCTTGGCCAGTTTAATTCTAACTAGCCGAGAAGGGTAACCCAATCGTAGATTGGGTTAGTTATAATAGTTCCCTGCTGATAATCCCTCTTAAGATTTTTACATACCATGACACAAGGCAGTACTTAAGTAGATATGGACGCTTCAGCACGAAGTGACGTTCGATAACAGTTCACACTGTTAAAGGGCATTTCGGTATGATGTTATTTTGTTAATGCCAGTACAGTATTGCAGATTCAAATCCTAAGTGGTGTGAATCAGTAAGATGGTAATATAATATTCGGAAAAATCCTACCATTATAAATAAAGTACCAACAATCACGTGTACAAATTGTTATCATAATACGTTTAATATTATTTCAACAGCTCACGCTGTTGTTCAGACTATATCTTCAATATGTAAATGACTCCAAATAAGTCCTATTCACATATTGGAGGGCGTTCGTGGAAAGATTATTGTTAACATGAAACTCACTTTCTAGTCGTTGAACCTTCAAATATTAATCTTTATTTGCATATTTATAAAAAATATGATTATTTTTAATCAAAATAAAGTAAAACTAAATAATTTATGTTTTAATATAAGCTTGGCTGCATATTGTCCTAATAAAACTGCAATCCGTAAGGATCATTTCCTAAGGATCCGCTTTATCAAAGATAAAGCGGACCCATGGAAATGATTTTCTGTTCTTTTTTTAATTATATAAAAACAGAACAAGAAATTGGAAGTGAGGAATCGGCTGCGCTGTTTTTATTACATAAAAACAGTGCAAGAAGATTCCCTCATTTTAGGAGGTCCATGCAATTAACCCTCTTTTCTGTCAAAATAAATATAATCCCAATTTTTCTACGGATCAGTCAGCAAGCTGACTGGACACATGAAAAATTAGGGACGCTGAATCGAATGCACTGTTTTTATGTAATAAAAACAGCGCACAAGATTCCAGCGAGATAGAAATAAATTTTCTCACTCATCAATTGTTAATTTCCCTTAAGTGAAATAATTTATAATTTTAGATCCGTAAGGATCATTTCCTAAGGATCCGCTTTATCAAAGATAAAGCGGACCCATGGAAATGAATTACCCTCGCTAGGGTGTAGCCTGTTTACGTTTAAACGTAAACAGGCTTCGTCTAAAGCGAGGTATAAATTTTCAACTTTTTAGTTCATCACAAGGTGGGGCGTATAGCTCCTTAACCTTTATGGTTAAGGAGCTATCAAACCATAATGGGTGATTATAATAAAAACTGAGAGTGAAATTTAAATTTATAATTTTTATACAATCCACCATTGATTAAACAATTTTTAATTTTAGATCTATCTAATTGTAAAATTCTACTACATTCACTAATACTTGAAAAAACAGACTCATTATTTGAGCAGTCAATAGCAACAATTTTTACTTTATCTGATACCAGATTTAAAGTATCTCTATAAAATCTAACTCCATCTTTAATAACGTATGGCGAATTTTTATTTAATAATACTCTAAACTTTTCATTGAAATCAATAAAATTTGAATTAACTATTTTTACCTGTTCTTCTGTGGTTGAAATTAAACCACCCGAAACATGCTCAGCATTTGTTGAAGATGGAAGGGTTTGATTAGTTGATAATCTGAAATTATTCCATTGACTTATAATTTCTTTAACTAAAGAAACACCTTCAGGCATACTATGATAACCATAATAATAAATATCAACCAAAATAGCCCATTCATTAAAATCTTTTTCTTTTTTACTGTTTAATAATTTAAATTCATTTAACTTAATAGAGAAAAGAGGAACAATAACATTTTTTAAAAAATGTATGTTAGTGTAATCTAAAGTTACAGTAGGATTAGAATTTATTCTATTTTTCCGTGGATTTGTAATATTTACGTTACCTGACTTAAAAAATTCCACTATACTATTAAATAATGGTAATTCTTTAACATGATTCTCAAATTTTAATCTGGGACTATTTTGAGCGATAGAAAACGATGCCTCTCCGTCTATAAACCCCCCTAACCAATATTTATTAATTTCAATATTAGATCTTAAACAAATTGGGGGATTTTTACTTTCATGGTAAAGTTTTATAATTTCTAATCTACCTTTAGTTGAACGATGATCTTTGTTTTTAATTAAATTAACTGCTTTTTCAAAAACTAAAAACTGATTATATTTTGAACTTTTTAGTTCAATAAAATTAAAAACAGGAATAATTATATTAATTAACGAAGCCCTATCATTTACGAAAAAATTACATCTATTACCTGAGATAGAAATTTTTCCACATCCGAGGTTTTTTTGTATGAATTTTAAAACTTCTAAATCGTCAATGTGAAGACCTATTTGAAAAGTCAAAACCAAACTATTATAATTATTGTCCTTAAGATTTCGTAAACTAATATTAAAATTACCTTCAGCATCTACAAAACCAACTAACCATTCTAGAAAATATTTATTTATATAAAAATTTTTATTGGGTAATTTTATTGACAAGTTTCTCCGAAGTGGAGTTGTATAGTGAATTTTTCTAATTTCAACTGAATTATTATTTATATTTAATTTGGTAGGAGCTACAATAATCAACCCGTGTAATCCAGTGCTTGCAAAGAATACTGTACCAAACACTGAGTCTGACATAGAGAAACCTGCTTGCATATACTCAAGTCCTTGTAGACCTGTAAACGCAATAGCTAGTACTAATGTTAAGAATGTACCTAGGATAGCTCCATTTCTATTTCCTTGGATTAAAGCATGGTGAGCATAAGTAATTGTGGCCAAATCTCTAGTTATATAAAAGGTGTCTCTAGAGATTTCGACTGTACATTAAGCATTTGATTAATAATTAAATCAAATACCCACCGATGAGCCAGTCTGTAGCGATTTAAATTTAAAAAGTGCCCGAGAGGGACTCACATGTAATTAAATCGACGGTCTTAGGACTACATAATCCCGTTAACCGTTATCATAAGTGTCGCCAAGATAATTTGTTAAATTTCTCCTTATTATTTTTTAATAAGCTAAATTATGTGTGTTATAAAGTTTCACATTTTTAATTTAGGACTATGTGAATTTGTTTTATATTAACGTAACACCAAGCAAAGCATATTTTAATCAAACGAATAAAGGTTAATTTCATTAATTTTATGTAACATAGAAGGATGAATATGAGGTCGAACTATTGTTATAAAATCGTTTAATTTATGTTTAGGAATATAAATGGTATACTGGTTTCCATCACCTGCCTTTTGTATAGAAGTATTTAGATCATATCATTTCCATGGGTCCGCTTTATCTTTGATAAAGCGGGTCCTTAGGAAATGATCCTTACGGATTTAGTATTTAGCAACGAAGCTAAAAACTGCACATCTTCTAATGTAAAACCATCAGTGCTAAATCTAAACCCTCTATCTTTGATTAAACAACCGTCATCCATTGCTCATATTGCTAAGACTAAAGGTGTTAAATAATTTTCTATCATCCCAATTTTTCTACGGATCAGTAAGCAAGCTGACTGTTGTTCTGTTTTTATATATAAAAACAGAACAACCCATGAAAAATTAGGGACGCTGAATCGAAGATTCCAGCGTTTTTGGAACTACTTTTTTTTTGTCAACATAAAATGCTTCATGTATCCAATTAAATGAAGAAAAGGTAAATGTTCTAAACCTATAATAATACCGAAGTTCACCCCTTTTTAACCCTACTCTGCTAGACAGTTTGGGCAGTTCAGCTTTAGCGTAACCTAAGGAACTAATAGTTTTATGTAACCATAATAGATATTCACCATGCGCTTTAGATTGATAAAACGCAAATCGGGAACCGTTACCATATCTCTCCATTGACCCATCCCCTAACAATGAACCTATAATAATACTTAAAATAATGAAGTCGTGAGGACCTATTCGTTTTTCTGCTGGTACTCTGGGACTGTTAAATGGTAATGTTAAAATATTTTGTTTCATTGTAAATTATTTAGAGTGAAAACACGAGTTATTTTTGGCATCTCACCTTTGGCTGTTCTGTTTTTATATAACCCTCTCTCGGCTGCGAACGATTTATCAAAGATAAATCGGCCACATAGAATTAAACTTGCCTAGCAAAGCTTGGCCAGTTTAATTCTAACTAGCCGATTTATGAAACAGAACAAGAAAAGGCGACGCAGTTGCCGATTTCCAATTTAAGTTTTTATTTTGCCCTCGAAGAGGGCAAAGTAAAAACCCTAGATAAGAAATTGACAAGCCCAGTTTACCGGGAAACCCTAGGTATACTAAAGTATACCTTTGGTTTTTACCTGCTTTTTCAACCCAATCAAAGATTGGGTTGAAAAAGCCCAGTAAATTGAGTTTTATTTAAGATTGCAGGACATGTAAAGCCCTGACAATTATAAACTTTTTATAACTTTTAGAAAAAGTTAGCCTCGTAAGCCTTTAGGCTCTTCCGTAAGGATCATTTCCTAAGGATCCGCTTTATCAAAGATAAAGCGGACCCATGGAAATGATTTTCTAGGATCCGATTTATTTAAGATAAATCGGACCCATGAAAAAGACTTAGATTAGTTTCAAGTATTTATTTGACATAAAAGACTTGAATTACTATTACTTTTATAGTCCCTAGACAGAACGTACAGGACTGTTTTTTAGTCCATGGGTTTTTCCCGCTTTCCTGACTTTCTGTTATTGTGGTATCTCTCGATACACACAAGACAGAAAGACGGAAAGAGGATAAATTACAAAAAAAAAAAACCTATAATACCAATAGCAATAAAAAAGGAAATTCACATTTGTGGCAAACACCACTAGATAGAAGTAAAATAGTATTAAGTAGAGGGATAGCAAAAGGATCTAAAGGTTCGATACCTACTGGAGGCCAGCTACTTCCTAATTCGATTGTAGGAGCTAAACTTGAGTGAAAGTAGGCCCAGAAGACTGATACAAAAGCAAAAACTTCAGATACGATAAAAAGAGCAACACCCATAGTTAATCCTCTTTGAACGAAAGAAGTGTGGTGTCCTTCATATGTCAATATAACCCTCTCTCGGCTGCGAACGATTTATCAAAGATAAATCGGAATTTCTTAATCTTTAGATTAAGAAATTAACTAGCCGAGAAGGGCAACCCAATCGTAGATTGGGTTGATTTATTTAGAAAATTTAATTTCGGACTATATGTTATATACTTTCCCCAACAAAAGAAAATCATTTCCATGGGTCCGCTTTATCTTTGATAAAGCGGATCCTTAGGAAATGATCCTTACGGATTGTATATTTTCACGTGTAGTCTCTAAGGGGATGGAAGAACCCCTGCTGATTGTCAATTGATTATTTTAAGATTGTTACATTTATAATTTGTACTTAAAATTTGCGCTTCCGAACAACAATTTCATCACTCCACCCAAGCTGGATGGAAGCTGACTCGCCTTCGACGGGTCAGCCCACACAGGGTCGGAGTAGATGTCCCCGGCCTAAGGGGCCGCGGGAGTTGTCCTTCAACACAACCAAATCTGGGATTTGATTGCCCCCAAAGCCATGTTCGTTTTTCCCTCGAAGAGGGTAACCCTACCTCGCTTGTTGCCAAGGAAAGGGCAACCCAATACAAGAAACAGAACAAGGGCTTGTGTGGGGTTTTAGAAGCTAAAGAGTTTCCAGCAATTAGTGAAATTTAAAGAAGGCACATATTTTTTAGGTCTTGTTCTGTTTTATAAAATAAAACAGAACACGATTAAGAAACTTTAGATAAACCAAGATAAAATCAGAGTGTTTATTTGTCTCGTCCGGAATTCATATTAGATTGTATAGATTGGATAAGCGATCTTCCAGATTCAGTTAAATGTTCTTTAGTTATAATTAGATTATATATTTTTTCCCAATATTGTTTCACCTTCTGTGTCATTGTTGATATTTTATGAACAATGATCAGAAGGTTGAACATTTACCCTCGCTAGGGCGTAGCCTGTTTACGTTTAAACGTAAACAGGCTTCTTCTAAAGCGAGGTTGTATTCTTAACCTAACCCTCTTCTCTAAGGGAAGAGTGGTTAGGTTAAGATCGATTTATCTCCGATGGAGGGCCCCTAAAGGTTTATCCTTTAGGGGTACCCTCCATTTGATAAATCGATCCACTTATGGATCATCGAAGATGACACATAAGGGAATACAAAAGACGGTTACGCTTAACAGGTACTAAAGAAGAAACGAACAATCCACTAATGAACTCCATATGAGAACAATTTAACTGGGTATAAGCGATATAGTAGAATGCCGCGGCACAAAGTAAAAAATAGTTGCTAAGCCATCCCTAAGAAGTGAACCTTTTGAATAAAAAGGTTAATTCTTCGTGGTTATGTTTCACCTTCTGTGTCATTGTTGATATTTTATAAACAATGATCAGAAGGTTGAACATTTACCCTCGCTAGGGCGTAGCCTGTTTACGTTTAAACGTAAACAGGCTTCTTCTAAAGCGAGGTTGTATTATTTGATAAAAGATATTTTTCATGGGTTGTTCTGTTTTTATATATAAAAACAGAACAACAGTCAGCTTGCTGACTGATCCCTAGAAAAATATCCTACGGATACAGGTGATTTTTTTTTTATGTAACAGTTTAATCCGTAAGGATCATTTCCTAAGGATCCGCGGACCCATGGAAATGATTTCCATTTGTCATTTAAAGTATTCGCTAATAATGTTACTTCTTCTAAAGTTTTGGTTATAAATACCCGCTACTCTGACAAGAGTAGCCGGTATTTAAACCAAAGATAACCTTGTTTCCCGTATGGGAAACAAGTTATCAGCTTTTTATCCACAAATGAAATTTGTGGATAAAAAGAAAGAATCAGTGCAAATAACAACTACTACCCTCGCTAGGGCTACTTCTAAAGCGAGGTGAACTTATATTTAAGGGTATTACTTTTTTCCCTAAAGGGTAGAAAAGATTGTGAAATTCATTGAAACAAGGCAATGAAAGGGTTTTAAAACTCATCATATTGTAAATATTGCCCGTTCTTTTGTCCGGTTTATTATTACTTGTATATGGGCCTTTTGTACCGCAACAGTATTTAAACAGTTCATAAACATGAAGAAAATAATCTTTGTGAATGATTCCTTGGCCAAATATGAATCGAGCATTTCCTGTTATATTTCGCTTATCACAGAATAAATCTCCCAGGAGTAGCCCAATTGAAATTTTGTTAAATTTGGCTTTTTATCAAGCCCTTAAG
>JANWGL010000824.1:0-15985 GCA_025200755.1 Ceratobasidium sp. C01
ACTTTGTTAATCCTTTATTAACCTTTTGCAGGTCGAGATTCCAAGGGTGCCAGAGGTCGTGACTTGGCACTGTGACAACGTAATGTAACGATGTCGGCTCACGGCCACTCACGGTATATTTCACAAGGACAACGGCCACGGCTTCCCAGAGCTGTGTCGGCCGCAGCAGCAAACATCTCAGAATATTCCGCCTCGTCGCATACACTGCCCTGGGTTGATATTCTGATACTATTTTGGTCCCCTCAACCAAGGTTGGCTGGTTGTTCGTGGTTAACTTGGACTTGACAGGCGAGACATTGGCGGAACCTGGCACAGGTACGGAAAACATGCCAAAAGCGCGTGAGCAAACATGCCGACATGGCCATTTGCTTGGCATCCCAGTCACATTTAATTCACTCGAGGCTTACGAACACACTGTTATGCTTGATGGATGACATCGAGGCAAACGCATTGGCTGATGACCTCGCTTGTGACATACCGCATGTTCCCGGGGGGCTTATTGTTTTACCCCGCGGCTCTCAGCAGGTCGTTGACGCGGATGAAGAGGTACGTCATAGATGATGTATTGACCCAATGTCGCCAAATTAGGGCATGTCTAATATTTGCTCCCCCAGGTATTTCTATTATACAGTCGAGCATTTGAAAATAAAGATGAGGATGGCATACAAGGACTAGGTTCCGTCGATTCGCGTGCCAACAACCTCACGTTGACTTTCACTCTCCGTGCCCCACTAACCCCCGAGGGGGCACCTGCAAGCCCCAAGGTTCGAAAGCGGCTTGGAAAGGCTCATACTCAAAATAAAAATAAAGCAGAGAAAATCATAGAATTTGAGTTGTTTCAAGACGTGACTGGGTTGAGAAGCAGAAGAGGCGATACAGGTGAGCACAAGCCGTTCGCCACCATCATTCAATTCCATTTTTAACTCTGATCCCGAAGGCAGCGTGGTTTGGCGCGCAAGGTGAGCTGCAACAAATTTCAACCGCACAAGACCTCACAAGCCTCGAATCCCAATCAAGCGTGCATCTGGCCCGACTCCTCCTCCAGCACCATTTCTACCCGCCATCTCCTCCAGACACAGCTCTCCTCAGCCCCGAGAACCTCGCGGGTGCCCGCATCCTCGAACTTGGCAGCGGAACAGGTGTACTCGGCTGCGCCCTCCTTCCTCTCTTACCTAGCGGACACATCACACTTACCGACCTCCCGGAACTCGTCCCACTCTTGCGCAAGAATGCCAAGTCCGACAAAGTCTCTGTCGAGCCTCTTGATTGGACATGGCCAATCCTTCCATCGTTCGTCGCAGACTTGGTGCTGTGCGTCGACTGTATCTACAACACTGCACTAGTTCAACCGCTAGTGAGGGTGCTAGCAACGTTCGACGCGCCCGTGATGGTGGTCATCGAACTGCGAGACGAGAGCGTAGTACGGGCGTTCCTCGAGGAATGGCTCAATTGGAGATTGATTTCAGACGATCAGAATAAATCTTTCCGAGTCTGGCGCTTACCAGATGGATTGCTAAATCCTCATTTTGTTGCTTGGGTGGGCTGGAAGGAACGAGATGAACAATCTAACTGATTTTCCTCCCTTAACATGCGTCGCACTCGCCACCAACTCATCGCGATATTGCACGTACGCCGGACCGTGTGGCAAGTTGTGTGTACCCTGATACCAAAAAGAGATGCCCCGGCTAGATATTACCAAATAAGGCAACCAGTTCTCGGTCTCAGTCATCAATCTGGCTTCGATGATGCCGCATAGCAGGGTAAATGTAAGCTCCGCGCGGGGTTTGGTCGCAGCTGAGGCAGCAACGTCCCGCGTAAAGCCAAGCTCAACATCACGCCGACCGCATATGGACGCAGACCTCCCACGGTGATGAATTACAAACGGGCCAACCAGGGCTGCCGTATTGTTTGTAGTGTCATCGTTGCGCCTCTCTATCTGTCAGCACCCGCATCGGTTAGGATTTCTCGACTCCGCCAGCACATTCTGGTGATCGTTCGCTCAGGTATATAAGGGCGTTTGGGAGCCGGTCAACCAGTTCATCATGCCCTTCTCACTCGGACGTGCTATCTCTCAACTCACTCACCACCACCCAGTTCCCGCTCAATTTAAAATGGCTTCTGTTGCTTTGTCGCCTCTGTCTCCTAACGTCCGCTTTACTCCTCGTCCGTCTCACGAGCGTGGCCACGCCGACCATGGTATGTCGTTCGCCGTTGCACTCTTTAGAATGTTTCTAACAAACGCTCGGGTTGAATAGTCTGGCTCAAGACTTTCCACACTTTCTCCTTCGCTATGTGAGTCTCTTCTATTGATTCAGTTGGTTTCAGACCACTCACCAAGTACCAATAACACAGGTACTACGACCGCAAGTATGAGGGCTTCGGCTCCCTGCGTGTCATCAACGAGGACCGCGTAGAGCCCACCGAGGGATTCGGTGCCCACCCTCACCGCGAAATGGAGATTTTCTCATACATCGTTTCCGGCGAGCTCGAGCAGTACGTACCCATTCACCTCAATAATTTACTCGTCTCTTTATCTCACCTTAATTTTTTCCTCATTGCAGTAAGGACAGCATGGGCAACACGGAAATCATGAAGCGCGGCGACGTCCAGATGACGAGCGCCGGAACTGGGATCCGTCACTCCGAGTACAACCGCAACGCCAAAGAACAAGTCCACTTCCTCCAGATCTGGCTCCTCCCGAACAAGAGCAGGCTCACGCCGGCGTACTACACTCGCCACTTCTCGGACGACGAGAAGCGGGACACGCTCTTGAAGGTTGTCGCACCCATCGATGCCGAGGGCGTGAAGAACGAGCGTGAGGGACATGGTCCGACACCCGTTCATGCGCAGTTGTCCGTATATGCGTCGATTTTGAGCCCCGGAAAGTCGCTCACGCATACGTTCCCCGCTCCGGCTTCGGGTGAGACCGATCGTAAGGCGTTCGTGCACCTCATCCAAACCTCGGGGTGAGTACCTTGTCTTTTACCTTTCTGCGAAATTTTATTTACGATCCACCGATAGATACAACCACAAAGCCGCGACTGGTGCGCAGATCAAGCTCAACGGCGGCCTCGAGCTCCGCGAAGGAGATGGCACATTCGCTCATGCGCCCGAAGGCGAGACCATCCAGATCGAAAATACCGGTGATCGCGATGCCGAGCTCCTCGTTTTTGACTTGGAATAGATGTTTTGATATACCCTTCCCTTTATTGTATTAACGACTGAACTCATGTACGCATAATTCAAGATATAAATTGGCTTGTATCTATTTCAGTTTCGCGCGTGCAGTGATATGGGGTTTATAGAGGTCGCAGGTTTGGCTCCGGAGTGGGGTCGTTATCGAGGATCTTATTGATTTTCGCGCGGACCTGAGCATAAGTAGAGTTAGAGTGTCCAATCGTCTACTTTACCACACACACACACCTCTGGGGTAATTCTCTTTACGACCTCTAGTGCTTTCAGGTTTTCGAGAAGTTGCTCTGGGCTTGTTGCACCCAAGATAACCGTCGAAGCCTATCGCAAAAGGGAAAGATTTGAGAAAACGCAATCAAGTAACAGCAGGCTACTTACATTAGGATGAGACGCAGCCCATGCCAAGGCAAGAATCGTCACCGAAGAACCCAGCTCTAATCGATGCATATAAGCTAACTTTATCCAGGCACTTCAGCCTAGATATTAAACCCACCTGTCTCGGCAAACTTAGTCAACTCCTTAACTCGTTGGATATTCTTCAACCCCCTGAATTTAAGTCTAGTTAGCCCGGCTCTCGAGTCTCTTAATTATGAATATACATACTCCTCCTTTGAGAGGCCTTCGATCTTGTTTTTGAAGAAGACCGAGTTGGTAGCGAAGCGGCTACCCTCTGGTATACCATTGTTGTATTTACCGGTGAGAATTCCAGTAGCTAGCGGGCTGAATATCGTGGTGCCATAGCCATACTTGTCGTAGAGGTACCTTCGATGTTAAAATCAATATTGACTAGCAACTAAGCGCATAGAGGAGCTTACTTGTACTCGGACTCGAACCGCTGACGGTGAAGGCAACTAAAAATAAAATCAAGGTGAGTTACAGGGGAAATATAAAGGCGGGTCAACTTACTTGTACTGAACCTGTTCCGTTATAGGGGCGATGAGCTTCAGACTAGATGCAACATTATGCGCCTCTTCGATTTGACGAGCACTCCACTCAGAGGTTCCTACAAGGTCGGTCAACTAAAACCGCTCGGGTAAAGCTAGGAGACCCGTTATCGCACCCCAGTAAAAGGCTTTTCCGGTGTTGATAAGATAGTTGAAGGCGCGGACAATCTCTTCCATAGGTACGGTAGGATCGGGCCGGTGTGCGAATATAACATCCACGTAGTCTGTACGCAGCCGCTCGAGGATCTCGTTCATACCTTCAAGCACACTGCAAGTAGATTCAGTTGAGTGCACGGGAAAGCGACAACAGAATGCACATACTGTTTGCGAGACAGTCCCTTGTCGTTTGGGCTCTTCCGATCAGACTGACCGAAGAATATCTTGCTGGTCAAAACGAGATCAGAGCGACGTATTCCAAGCTCCTCAACGACGCGACCACTGAACGATATAAGTTGCAACCTTTCAATAATAGTTTTGCGAGATATATGCACACTCACATTTCACGTTCGCTTTCTCCTTTAGAATAAGATTCTGCCACATCGATCATATTGATACCTAGAGTGATAATATGAGATAAGACACTCCGTGCTCCTTGCGCCGTAGCCTACCATTTTCAAAAGCGAGCTTGACGATCTCCCTCACTGGATCGCCCTTGACCGTCCCACCAAATGTGAGCCATCCACCAAGCGAGAAAACCGGTACACGCAGACCGGACGACCCAAGGCGTCGAAACTGCATGTCTTTCGGACTGCGGAGGAAATCATGGCATTCGTTTTGAATTGTCCCACAGATACAACCTAGTCCACTCACTCGTACTCAACCTTGACATCGGAGTTTTTGACAACCATTGTGTTTGCAGAGAGAGGTTGAGGTTGAGATTGAAAGAAGGTCGAAATTTCTCGGATTATCTCCCATTTTGGTTGATATTTCCGTGCTTCGTCGTGGACGATATCCGCGTCAAGCGTGGTGTGCTGTTGCGCAACTCAATCACGTGCACGTCTCTCTGGCGCCAGTCGGGCTTTGTTTGCGCTGTTATGGGAGCTCAGTTGAAAGTCTGAATTAGTGACGCGGATCACCTTTCAATCAAGCACGAGAATCCCGTTACCGTTCGGATTTGTTTACCATATCTTTGAACCATTAGCCGGCGGAGATTGTACTCTGGAGCTGGGTCGTCGGGACCCTGTTAACCTTGCTCATACCTGGGAACCCAACTGTAAGAAATATATTATTATATGTTTTACAAGCCTTTACCCGCAGAGTGATATCCCTGATAGTTTCCAATAACTTTAGAGTCCCGACGGTTTGTTCAGGCTTCGCCGCTCCCAGAATGACAGCAAATGCGTTGAATATGTTCAGGGAAATGACCTTATATATCTATCTTCCACTCTCGTGGGCTCCGAGGCGGCTAAGCGGCAACGCTAAGTTGGCCGATACCTCGTTTAGACATTTTATGTATGCATTGTGTAGTTTCAATCCTATTGGACTTAGAAAAAGCGTTTCCCGACAAGGTATAGGTGAGGTAAAACTACAAATCACCGCAGGAACATGTTCTCAACAACCGCCTGATCATTTTCTCCGTTTGGGCCGTTCGACAGCGCAGCATTCATTCGCAATATACGAGATTAAGACCGAAACCCCCGAGTACGTCCCTGCCTACGCCACTATTCTCAACCCAGTGGTGACTGTACCCATTCAATTCGAACTGTCGAAAAATCCGCAATACCGATGTCAAGTGGTGGCCAGGGCTCCATTGTTCGTGGCCAGACCCTTCGGACGTATGCTGGATTGAATTGCGGGGAACGTTTGACGCCTCGACAACACACTGATCGTGCCACACCGAGTGGATGTTCCTGCACTTACTGAATAAGGGCGTGAGCCACATCACTGATATCTTTCGGTTGTTCGTCTGACTGGTGTCGGAAAAAATACGCCGCCTCTGACAGATAAGCTGCCCAGGAGTCAGTGCTTAAGCGTAAACCTCCCCTGACTCACGACAGAAAAAGAATGGCTGAGTGTAAAGTTATATGCGCGACACTGGTTATTGGAAGCTGCGCGGTTCTAGATCCGAATATGTAGCTAGCCTGACAAAGTATTCAGTCACAGCATGCAAGGGCCGCAGTAGTTCTGGAACGCCTCGGAATTGAGAACTATCAGCTATGGGCATGCTGAATCGTTTAAGCATATGGTCGTAGAAAAACAAGTACGGTTTGTTGGAAGTCAAGGCGCGAGTAGGAGTAGTTGATACAAATCATCACAGATCAAAGATGTGGTATAATATCACGTAATCTAACCTGATACGCTTCACGGCGCTAAGCTTTATCCCCTTCGACTCCCCCCAACGATTGTTAAGTGACTACGAAGGAAACTTTACGAGAGAGCTATGAAGGTCAGCTATTTAACCTCGAAAAAAAACACACTAAAAGTGGACGTGTCTCATCAAAACCTCTAGGTTGCAGTCGCGGGATGCTGCCATGGAGAGCTCGACGCGACCTACGAGCAAGTTCGGGATTTGGAAACACAAAATAACTACGAGATTGACTTGGTATTGATCAACGGCGACTTTAAAGCCCTGCGAAACCACCAAGACCTTGAGTGCATGGCTACGCCAGACAAATACAAGCAGCTAGGCGCGTTTTACAAGTATGTAAGGTGTTAATCCGAACAACATATGAGTGACCTAGTGTTGTTAGGTATTATACTGGGGAAGCAACCGCTCCGGTGTTAACTATTATTATTGGAGGGAACCACGAGGCCAGTAATTACATGTGGGAACTGTAAGTCCAGGATTGGTCTAGTGGCTTGGCGGTGGGTTTAACTTCTGTTTAGGTACCACGGTGGCTGGCTAGCACCCAACATGTACTATCTCGGAGGTGCGGGGTGTGTCAATTTTGGCGGGATTCGTATAGCCGGTTCTTCTGGTATCTACAAGGCGTACAATTATCGGCGTGGTGAGCACTGAAACGAGTTTGTAGGGTTTTGTCTTACCTAACGATGTGTGTCAGGCCACCATGAGCGCTTGCCTTACAAAAAATCTGACCTTCGAAGCGTATACCATACTCGGATGTATGATGTCGTTAAACTCAGGCAGGTACGATTGGAATAATTTAATTTCAACCCGGTTCAGTTTAGGGCTTGGCTGATTAATGCCATTTGTATCACAGCTGAGCTCTCCTGATGTATTTATGTCACACGACTGGCCAGTCGAAATCACGAAATATGGCGATACGGAAACCCTCATAGAACACAGACCGCACTTTGGACCACAAATCGAAAAGGGTACATTGGGATCCCCGCCTATGATGGATCTGCTATGGTCGCTTCGGCCCGCGTACTGGTTCAGTGCACATATGCATGTTAAGTAAGCGTGCTCATCTTGTTTGCATCTCCCTCTATTGTGAGTGCTTAAATTTCGCGTTGGTCGAGCAGATTTGAGGCTGTAGTGCCCCACGAACCTGAAACTCCAGAGGTATCCGCATCAGCGCCAGCGCCTTCACAGGGCAACGTCGCGGTTGGAACAGAATCGGCACTCAGTGGCGAGCAATCACAATCGAGACACAGCACGCACTTCCTCGGGCTAGACAAGTGTTTACCCGGGCGGCCATATATGCATGTATGCGCCTACCCGGTTTTCACCGCCATGGTGGATTGCGTTGGTTCACGCTAACTCCGTCTGCATGTAGGTGCTCGACATCACTCCTTCCTCCACCACTGCCTCTATTTCACCACCCAAATTGACGTACGACCGGGAATGGCTCGCGATCTCCCGTGCTTTGCACCCCTACCTTTCTACCACACGTCAACAGCCACCCCTGCCCCCACCCTGGGACATGGCTTCACTGATTCAAAAGTCCCAGCAATGGGTCGACGAACATGTGGGGGAGCAAGAAATCATACACGTTCAGCAGTTCGTAATGACAGCTCCTGGACCCACGAATACAGACCAGCGGCCTCCACCAAACCTCCAACAACGTGAGCGAACTCTCTCAACTCGATGTCGAGGATGACTCTAACGCATATAGAAACTCAGCTCCGTGTTATCCAAACCCTCAGACGGAAGCATTCTGTAGGATGTTGGGATTGAGGAACAAGGTAGATCCACCCCCTACTTAGCCCACGTAAGAGTATCCGCATGTGGTCAAACACGTGTCGTACAGATAGCAGACGAAATGAATATTTGCAAAATAATTTATGTGTGGTTTGAAAATACTCTAAATGCACAAAATGAAGAACTGGACTTGAGAGCACCGATATAAGTTGGCTATATGCGATGGTAGACCTTGCAAACAAGGCGAACACAATCTTCGTGACTGCGCGAAGTAACTTCGTGTGAGGTGCACGTTTTCAGGAGGCTACCCAAAGCATCCATAGCCTACCAAAGACTGCGTCGGGGAGATTGAACGGACAGAGGGGACACGAAGCAACGAACAAATCCGTGCGGAACTGCAAGCAGTATTGTCGGCAGATAATTTGATATTACCTCGGGGTAGGTCGTTGCCCGAGCCTAGGGGAGAAGTATCTTAGTAAATATTCCGCAGGGGTTCTGGTGAAGAATTACAGGAAATACTATTGATTTGCACGATGGCGAGACTCAGCCCATGCGAGCGCCTGAGCGTTTGAGTTTTAACGCGTCCGCGTACGTTAACCAACAGCGCACGCTACGTTTTGAGGAAGTTCGTTCATAAGAACAAACACGGATCAAAATATGATCGGGTATCACGTGTCATAACCTTGATATGTTGCGGCACTAATCTGACTCTCCCACGACTTCACACGGCGAGTGCCAGACGGTTACGAAAGAAAACTCCACCAGAGAATATGAAGGTTAGATAGATTTCGAAAAGGAAAGCAAGCGAGAACCCGCTCACCTATTCACCCAAACCGCTAGGTTGCCGTCGCAGGATGCTGCCACGGAAAGCTCGACGCGACTTATGAGCAAATTCATGATTTGGAAACACAAAACGACTACAAAATTGATTTATTATTGATCAATGGCGACTTTAAAGCTCTGAGAAACCATCAAGACCTTGAGTGCATGGCTACGCCGTGGAGATACAAGCAACTAGGCACGTTTTACAAGTATGTAAGGTATCAATCTGAACAGCGTGTGAGTGACCCAGTGTTGTTAGGTATTACACTGGGGAGGGAACTGCTTCAGTATTAACGATTGTCATTGGGGGAAACCATGAAGCTAGCAATTACATGTGGGAATTGTGAGTATATGCCGGTCTCGTGGCGAGACAATGATTCCGACTTTCATTTAGGTACCACGGTGGATGGCTGGCGCCAAACATATACTACCTTGGAGGTTCGGGGTGCGTCAATTTCGGCGGGATTCGCATAGCCGGTTCGTCTGGTATCTACAGCTCGAAAGATTATCGGTGGGGTGAGTAAATACACGAATTTCGATGTTTTTATTTATCTAACCATGCGCGTGAGGCCACCACGAGCGCTTACCTTACAATGGGTCTGACCTGCGAAGCATATACCATAGTCGGCTGTACGATGTCGTCAAACTCAGCCAGGTGAGGTTTTAAAAATCTTATTTTCAACCCAATCCAGTTTGGAGCTTGGCTGATTCGAGTACATCTCGGATCACAGTTGAGCTCGCCCGATGTATGCATGTCGCATGATTGGCCGGTCCAAATCACCAACCATGGTGATGTGGAAAGCCTCTTAAGATACAAGCCAACCTTTCGATCGGACATCGAGAAGGGTCAATTGGGATCTCCCCCTATGATGGATTTACTCCGGTCACTTCGGCCCACGTACTGGTTTAGCGGACACATGCATTGCAAGTAAGCGTGTTTGTATTATTTACGTCTCTCTCTACTATGTGTCTGAATTAACGTTGGTTGGATAGGTTTGAGGCCGTAGTGCCCCACGAACTCGAAGCTCTACCTGCGCCGGAGCCCGAGTCCGCTTTGGCGCTGGCCCATAGTCTAGAAAATACTCATCTTGAAGACGAAGTGAATGAATCGACGGGAACCCTACCGCAGGCATCGGCACCAACGTCAGCACCGGCGGCCCTGCAGGACACTGTCGCAGCTGGAACAGAGGCAACGCGCAGTGGCGAGCAATCACAGACAAAAAATAGCACTTACTTCCTTGGTCTAGATCAGTGTTTACCGGGACGACCATATATGCAGGTCTGTATCTACTTTTTTTTCCACGTGATGATAGGTCGCTTCATAGTCAGTGTTGACTAACTCTATTTGCATACAGGTGTTCGACATTGCTCCTTCCTCCGCCGCTGCTTCAGCTTCACCTAAATTGACGTTCGACCGAGAATGGCTCGCGATCTCTCGCGCTTTGCATCCCTTTCTTTCTACCACGCGTCAGCAGACACCCCTGCCCCCTAATATGGCCCCACTGATTCACGAGTCCCAGCAGTGGGTCGACGAGCATGTGGGGGAGCGAGAGATTGCGGACGTTCAGCAGTTCGTAATGACCGCTCCTGGACCTACAAACACAGATCAGGTGCCCCCACCAAATCTTAAACAACGTAAGTACACGTTTTCGACTTATAAGTAAGGGCGACTCTAACGCATATAGGGACTCAGCTCCGTGGTACCCGAACCCTCAAACAGAAGCATTTTGTCAGATGTTGGGATTGGAGAACAAGGTCAACCCACCCCATGCTTAACTTGCTTGGGAACACGCACGTGTCGTCAAATGTACGCCATAGATTTAGTCGGTGAGATAAATATATGCAAATGGGCTCTGTTCCGTGAAATATCGCTCTGGGGACAGTTGAGTATAGGGGCTTAGTCGATAACTAAGGTTAGCAACACTGGTTCATCCCAATCAAGTGTGAGGGTGCGCTCCATTATTATTCAGAATTATTTGGTACAACGTTTGAATCATTTTACAAGGGGCGGAGGTTAGGCTCTGGAGTTGGGTCGTTATCGAGGATTTTGTTAATCTTCTCCCGGACCTGGGAAACCTAAGCGTAAGTTCAAGTATCTCATGATCGTTTTTGTAAGACATTACCTCTGGGGTGATCTTCTTGATAATCTCCAACGACTTCAAATTATCCAGAATCTGCTCAGGCTTCGTCGCTCCCAGAATAACAGTAGATGCCTATGAAAAGCTAAGCGATGAAGAACCAGACAAGACGCTATTGACTTACATTAGGGTGAGACGCGGCCCATGCGAGCGCAAGGTTCGCAACCGAGCAACCGAGTTCTAGCGCATACATGCATGTGAGCCAACACCACACGCTATATCTGACTAACGCTGACCTTTCTCGGCAAATGCAGTCAGCTCCTTGACTTTTTCAATCTTCTTTTGACCGCTGATACGCGTTATTCATTAAGTTCAGTTTCTGTTGGCGAATAATTAGAGCACTCACTCTTCCTTGGTCAAGCTGTCGACAGTGTCCTTGAAGAACTCCGGGTTGGTGTCAAAGCGACTACCCTTGGGGATGCCATTGTTATATTTACCAGTCAAAAGACCGCTAGCGAGTGCGCTCCAGATGGTGGTACCATAGCCATACTTCTCGTACAAGTACCTATGCAATTCGAACTTAGCTAAAGCAGTTGCAGCAAGAGCACTGTTAACCTACTTGTACTCGGACTCGAAACGTTGGCGGTGGAGGCAGCTGAAACAGCTGTTGTTAGCGCCGGTTAAGAACACCTACAGGTTAAACTCACTGGTATTGAGCTTGTTCGGCGACTGGGGCGATGAGGTTCAACCGAGAAGCTACATGATGAGCCTCCTCCACTTGGCGCGCACTCCACTCGGAAGTTCCTAAAAATAACAAAATGAGGACCTTAATAGTATCCAAAAACTACACCTACCCACCCCAGTAGAACGCCTTGCCAGTGTCAATGATATGGTTGAAGGCACGGACAACCTCTTCCATAGGTACGGTCGGGTCAGGTCGGTGAGCAAAGATGATATCGACATAGTCGGTGCGGAGGCGCTCGAGCGTCTCGTTGACTCCCTCGATAATACTATAAATGCGGATATAAGTCGGACTGGTCTAATATAGTTTATGCGTGTACTCACTGCTTGCGGGAAAGCCCCTTATCGTTGGGCCCCTTACGGCCGAGGCCAAAGTAGATCTTACCAGTAAGGATGAGGTCAGAGCGGCGCAGCCCGAGCTCTTCAATGACGCGGCCACTAAATGTCCAGATAAGTTACTTGGTCAGGACAAATCAAGAAGTGTGATGCGGATGTATAACGCACATTTCTCGCTCGCTATCGCCCTTAGCATAAGCCTCGGCCAAGTCGATCATATTGATACCTGCCAAGTGAGGTTATAAGAATAGCTCAGATTAGAGTAACCCGCCGATCGATGTACCGTTCTCAAATGCAGTCTTGACGATCTCCTTGACGGGATCACCTTTGACCGTGCCCCCAAAGGTGAGCCATCCACCAAGGGAAAAGACGGGGACACGCAAGCCAGACGCTCCGAGGCGGCGGAACTGCATGTCCTTGGGACTGATGGTACATTGTTCAGATCTGTTAAGGGACGAGACGCTGCGGTGAACGCTCACTCGTATTCAAGCTTGACATCTGCATTCTTGACAACCATGGTGTGAGCTGATACTAGTTCTGAGAAGGGGGAGCAGGATGTGGTAGTGATCGAGTTCTGATTTCCAAGGCCGCGTCATTTTATACGTGTGGTGGGTCAATCGCGACCTAGATTCTCATCCGGAGTTCCGTGACTAGGAGAGCCTTGTGGGCCGATCCACCGCGAAATGCTGACGAACGAGGTGGAGGAGAAGTGGAGGTCTCGCACGCGAGATGATGCAACCCCGGATAACGATCGGCTAAAAGTGATCTGCACAGCGGGGTTTGTTTGGACTAGCCTAAGCACTGGGTTGGATTGCTCAGGTCGGACCGAAATTAATTACAAAAGTATCCAACGCGAAGTTCACTCCAAGACAACCAACCAATAACCTGTACAAATGAGAATCACAGTGTGATTAGTTTTGGTGCTCACGCCTCCATCTAGCTATCATCTCGACGCTGATCATTTTCAGACCCCATCGGTCAGCGAATGCGCGGCAATCATCCCGGCGAGCCATGCTACCTTGCTCATCATCGTTGACGAGCTCGCATAACAAACCACCGGCAGGAAGGCCGGTGAGGTTACACATGTCTAAGCAACCGGGATCAGGCAAAACCAAATGAAATGGAAAAAAATCAGCCCACCAATAGCAGATTCAGTGTGGCCCTTTCGTGTCAGCACGCCACCCTCTCTCGCACGCAGGGGGACCATGTGCCCAGGCCTAGAGAAGTCTTCCGGCCGTACTTGGCTGTCCACGAGTTTCCTCGCAGTAAGAGCTCGATCATGCGCAGAGATGCCAGTGGTGGTGCCTAAGACCCAAATTAGTCGTTTGCCTCATGGATGCATCCGAAGAACCATACATACCGATCTTGTAATCGACTGTGATCGTATAGGCCGTTTTGTGCTTCTCAGTGTTATTCGGTACCATCATGGGGATGTCGAGCTCCTCCAGCCGCTCCGTAGGAAGTGAGATACAGATGTAGCCACTATGATCATTGGAGTGAGTTATTGAACCGAGCAGAATGGTGAATCTTCGGGCCCACCTGGTGTGCTTAATGAACCAGGCCATCTTCTCAGTTGTGATGAGGCTCGCCGCCGCAATGAGATCCCCCTCGTTCTCCCGATCCTCGTCGTCCATGACCACAATGAACTCTCCCCTCGCAAACGCTGCCAGCGCATCCTCCATCGAATCAAATTTGAACGTGGGCTCGGCCATCACAACGTTCTTCTTCAGAGACTGCGCAGACTGCAAACGCGGGGAAGTGCTAACAGCAGTAGGAGCCATCGAGGGCGAATATAGTAGGAGGGAAGGGAGGGGTAAAGGTGGTCGAGAAGAGAAGTTCACACACAACAGCGGCCACCGACGCAGGTTATAAGGGGTGAGGTGAGACGCGGGTCGGCCATGAGCGAGCAGATGGTTGCTTATGAATTCGTGAGACTGACCTTGATTGGGATGGCTGCAATACTCTTTGCTTCCGTACCGATGATGACCTGCAAGTCTCGTCAGCATTTGGGCTCACCCACTGCGTATCCCTCAGTAGCCCTCCTCAGAGTTGGAGGCTCCGAAAGCTCCTAACCTTCCGAACGCTCCGAACACTCCGAGGGCCCGTGGCTTTATAAGCGAACCCCATGTACAGCATTACGATATTACACCTAAATACAAGTGATCCTCGCAGTTTCAATAAGACATTGTCAAATTGTATAAGTCTATTTATTCTGAAATGATAATTTGAGCATGTATCTTATCACAATAAGTCTCCGGCTTTGTTCTAACACACTCTTATCACTGATTAAGGTAGTGGCAAAGACTGGTGGAGCGCCACACCAAGGTTCTAGCAAAATCGATTCCTGACTAAACCTCCGAAAGGAGAAGCGCAGCCACCGGCCTCGGAGTGTTCGGAGCTTTCGGAAGGTTAGGAGCTTTCGGAGCCTCCAACTCTGAGGAGGGCTAGTGTATACAATCTACCGTCGGAATGCCAGACCGACGTCGCAGAGATGCTAGAGCAGTCTTCGATCCACTTTTCAGATTGACGTGCGGCATATCTGTCTGATAATCCTACCGAAGAGCGATTCACGTGAGAGAGCTTACAGGCTGGCTCATCTGAGCGCTTATAGCTCAGGAACAACTCCTCGGACATGACCATCTCAAAGCCGCGTTCAAGCCGCTTGAGCTCCGGGCGACCTTCGGGGCAGAATTGCCAGAATGTGATCAATTTTCTTAGATATATACTCCAATTCTACTCGATACAAGCTTGCTGAACTCTCACAGCAGCATAAGAGAAAACCAGCACCAGTAACCCAGTCTGTCAGCCAGAAAAAAGTGACCATATAGAGAGGGTGGATATGTGGGAGCCCACAAAAGAAATAGAAACGAAGTAAAGAACGAGGGCGAGAATTTACAGCATAAATGCGCGTGTTTCGCAAATTCAGAAGAGGAAAATGTCGATCGGATATCAGGAAACAGAAATGAAAAGTATAACGCAGGGAAAGGGGTAAATCATTGGATAACGAACAAAGATGAGATATAAATGTTTTGGCGTTGGGAGGGCACTTAGAGCGGCGGGAGCATGGTATCGCTAGTGTCCACCTTCATCTCTTTGTGCTGTCGCTTTGGGTCACGTCCCCCTCCCTTGCGGCGCTTTTTCCGCACATGGCCCACGCCGGAGGTTGCGTCTGCGTCCCCGTCTGTCTCGGTATCGCTCCCAGCAGTAGACACAGCAGCGGACGAGGGGCAAGACGAATACGCCGATTGAGAATGCGAGCGCGGGTGTGCCAGCGCATCCCCAAATGAATTCGGGAACGACATGGGCGAAAGTGGCGCGGCCATCGACAATGAACGGGGCGAACCAGAGCCAGACGTCAACGAAGGCGTCCCAGGAATGCCAGAATACTGCGTCGACGAATGATCAGATGGAGGCGGCCCCATAAGCTCGTCTGTATTCTGCTCCCCACGCTGGATCCCAACCACGCGCAGACGGTCGACCCACACCTCCGCACGGTCCAGACTATCCTTGACCACCCCTGTAACGCCCCGCATCATATCGAGGCTCTCGGTAGCGAGTGTCATGACGCGTTGCGCGGCCTGAGCGGCCGTGCTGGCTGTAGGCTGGGAACGAGGACCAGCCCGGGCCGGATGGATGCCGTGCTCAGTCGGGGTAACTGATCGGGGTGGATAAGGTGCACGAGAGACGGAGCCGGATGCTACACGCCGATGGCCTGGGCCAGCTGCGTCACCGGAAACCTCGCGGCCAGCAGACGCCCATCTCTCAGGCAGACGCAGCAAAACTGAGCGGACGGATCCTCGAGCAGGCTCTGGGAGCGCCCCACCGGC